>JALHLI010000007.1:10016965-10091965 GCA_023349425.1 Anthopleura sola | reverse complement strand
ATTCGTTATGATGGAACTAACTACACCTCAGTAGAACTCCATCAAAATAATTAATGCTGACTTAACGATAATCGTTATCCAATCACTAACTCTCCTTTTTCTGAGCCTGCATTCCTTTCGGTCAGCGCTTCGTTAATTTAGTTTCATTTTGACATGCTTGGAAATTATGGTATATTTCTATTGGTTTGTTAACCAATCAGTAAAAAGGAAAGTTAGATTCGCTCGGAGGCCATAAGGATCACAGCTAATAAGGCATTGAAACCCATCATTCCGTGGGCATCAATATCCTTAAATCAACTCATCCCTTTAATCAACCGAATATTTCTTTATTACTGACTCCATGGGATGCCTTTAAAAGTTATTCCTGTTTATCATTGCGCTACTAATCATAGAAACTGAATAAAACTCACGGTACAGACGTGCAGTGCTGTGACTCGGTGCCCATGTAATGTGATTGAATGAGCAGCGTTATGATTATTTTAATAAATTGATGTCGTCACTTCTGTTTCGTGACCGTGCTGTGTTGCGTGACTTTTCACAACAATACAAAACTTACTCTATTGCGTTACTTTTCATGGATCATTTCAATCAACACTGCATACATAAAAAACAATAAAGGAAAGGTGACAAGAAGATGGAAAGCTATAATAGGAAAGATAACTATAAAGGGCTAGCGAAAGAACGTCTGTTTTCTCAGGATAAAGAAGAGCATACTATGTTGGAAATGTCTTGTTAAAGCTAACGAAAGTGGTCTTTCGAAAATGAAAGCCAAAACTCTTTGCTAACAGATTGAAATAAATTTCATTAAAAACGAATAGCTTAGGCTTTGTGATAGTACCTATGCAATTGCTTTAATGGTTTTCTTACGTTTCATTTACTAAATATCAGGTTTGAGGCGTTTAATGGATATTTTGAGAAAACATATTGTTTGAAAATACAAGAGTTTTAATCCTACATAAGCTTATTCTGACGAAAACAGAATTATTAGGTTGCATCGATTTCTACATAAATTTTAAGAAAATAAATGGATAAATATAAATATTAAGATAAGGAAAAAAGCCACAAACCGTTTAGAAATACAGGATTATTATTATTGAGCATTAAAAATATACTTTTTCTTGTATCTATGGATTTGAGAGATGATATTCGCTATGTTCAGGTTCACAGAAGCTTACCGGTAAGTTACACGACATGACAACGACTCGACTTTACCATCAAATGTGACCATATTTCAAGGTATTTTCCATGACTAACTATATTTTACTTTCTCGATTTGTATTCAATGCTACTAGCTAAAAAAAGCCAATAATTCTACTGGTAAACAAACTATTCTTCACTGATTCCTGTGCGTTTTTGCATTCATTCAAAAACCACAAGCAGAGAGTTGGTGTTAAGCGGTTGTATTGAATGACAAAACATTTTATAACAAGCTCTTTACCTTTAACAATATGTTGTACAAATTTCTTCTACTGGAACACACACCGCCTGTTATATCAGTACTCCAATATTTCTGATGCTTGCTCAATGGACGTTTGTAGTTTGTGCAAATGCATTGCTGACCTGCTGCGCATGTTCCAAGTGCGCCGACGAATGAGTCAGTATCAGCGCTGCTATGGCAACAGATGTGAAATTGAAACGTGCATTCAGCAATGTGAAACACGTGGAGATCGGCACGTAGTATAGGCGCGCATTGCATCACTGGGTAATTTGATGAACATAGAAAAAAAAAACTTGCGGGAAGTTAAACTGCTTAATTTTCGAGATGCCATACATCCTGGATTTAGAACCTTATCTGAACAAATAATCCGACTCACTGTTTATTTAAGCCTTTGTGTAGTAAGTGTTTACTTAAGCCTTTTGTTTTTACCCTTTGCACTTGATTGATTTTCGCTATATTTGCATAAGAACTTTAGTTTAGTTGATGTTGTCTTTTGCAATTAGTTTTTCTACAAAAAAAAAATTGTCAAAGTTTACTTTATCTGTAGTTGTATTTTCGTTTTATTTTATATTAATTAATCTTAATTTGATATATTTTATCTTACTCTATCTTTATTTTAATTCCTTTAATCTTATTTCCATTTATTTGATTTCCTTTCCTTTCCATTCCATATATTTTATAAGCTATTAGATATAAGATATAAAACTCACAAACACTATCGTGATATTTAAATACATTTATTTTCAATTCCCGTTCCTATAAATAAAATAACATTTTCTCATGATTTTGAAAATTCCATAAATATATTATTTCTTTAATTGTTCCGCAAAATTGTGAAAAAATCATTTTAAAATACAGTCGAAAACTCGCTTTACGGACACCTGTTATCACGTTCACTTGTTTTTGCCCTTTTGACATCCAGCTGATCTGAAATAGTGACGTAGAACTGACGTCACTGCAAAACTGAGGTGTTATGAAGCTTGCGAAAATGAACTCACAAAACTATCTGAGATAAATCTAGATTTTCTGGAGAGGTTTTTGATATTTTGTATACATTTACTATGACATTAATTACCGAGTTCTCAGTTTTGCAAAATTTCTCGATTCTGATTGGCTAACATTTTTTCTCAGATTAACTGGATGTTCTTGGACCCACGCTGTTAGAACAGATTTCGTATGAGTTTGAAAAGTCACGGCACACGCCTAGGTTACGAAGCCGCGCGGACACGGCATGGAACTTCGAATGTTTTCATACACGGCACGGCACTGATACGGTCACGGCAAGGTGCGGTCCGTGTCGTAAGTTTTTTTATAGTCATACGAAAACTGCTCTGACACGGAAACTCGCTAAGATCAACTCGATGTCCGTACAAACGAAGTTCGACAGTATTTAGATAAAATCGTCCAAAATAGACCGCTTGGAATGCTGATCTTTGCATTCCTCGACGTTATGCTGTGCCCTGCCTCCTGAAGCCTTTTGAGTGCTTTTTAATTTGCATTGTGTATTTACTCCTCGTTGCCATGGACTTGATGACATAAAAGAAGTTGTTGCAGTGTCTGCTGATTTCTGTTCACGTGTGGAACAAAGAAATTCATCAAGAATCGACGAAGAGGACGAAGCAAAACACTGGGTTTGCTGTACTGGGTTTGAATTTGAATTTGAAGTCTGGTTAGGATTGTCTCTTTTTCTTGGACCCATCTCAACAGTAGTGGCCCCTTGTTGCACGTTTTTATCTTTAATACATTTTGAGTAATCATCTTCGTTTTCGCTATTATCAGTGCCCTTGACATTGGCTTTGTGGTCATCACTATCATCATCTGCAACATGAGGTACTTTTCTTTGCTTTCTCTTTTTGGAACTGGTCACTGTAGTTTTCTGAGCCTTGTAATGATCTTCACCATTACTGTTAACATCATCTTCAAAAATATCTGGCATATTCTCATTTCTTTTCATAGATTCGCGTACTTTATTTTTGCCGATCATGTTCTCCTCACCACCACCACCACCATCATCACCACCACCATCATCACCACCATCATCATCATCACTATCATCAGTATCATCATCTTTGATACAGTGTCTTTTCTTGCGCTTTATAATCCTGGATTCTCGCCTTTTATTTGCCCCAACATCACTATCGTCATCACCACTACCATCACCGCCACCACAACCACTACCATCATCATCATCAACAACACCATGTCTGCCATCATCCTCATCATCCCCATCATCATCAAATACAACTCCTCTTCTCTTGCGTCTCCCTCCTCTTCCAACAGAGGCCACCTTCGCTTTCTCTTTCACTGACCTCCTACAATTCGACGCAGTTTTACCACTAGCAACATTCTTCCTACTCTTAGCAGACTCTCTACCTTTACCCTGACTCGACTTCGTAGTTTTCATCTTTGACCTCTTTTCTCTTTTAGACGTCGTTGAATCTTCAGCGATATTTTCTTCAGCAAAGTATTTCAAACCCATAAGATCAGGATTACTCTTGCTATAAAATGTTTTTAACAATTCTCTACGGCTTTCAGCAGTCTGGTTTGCAACGCTCATCGCAAAATCGACCTCGGAATCAAAACCAAAACAACGACTCATGTCACTAAAGTGTTTCCTTCGTATCCCACGAGGGGTTCCTCCGACGATGACCGTTGCGCCATCGATCACTTCCGTTGTTCCATCGATTTGTTTTTCCGAAGATGAGGCAGCTTTTGACCTGAAGTTATAACACGCTGTCGATCAAAATCTTTGATTCTTCAGTTCCTATGAAACTTGCTTTGCGGAAATAAAATTTTCTCTTCTTGAGATTTTTTCACAAACTTCAGTTCCTTTTTTCGTTTGCTTGTTTGTGTAATGATAAATTTTAGTTTCTGTGTTGGTAAAAGGCATGCAGGAGAAGTGTACGTGCAGTTGAAGGAATTGCCGACATTACAGTGACAATGAACCTGTCATGTGAGTAGAGTTGTTTGCTGGTTTTCTTCTGTGCTTCGAGGGTTTTCTTCCGGATTCTCCGGTTTTCCCCCTTCGTAAAAATGCATGAAGTTGAGTTCTTAATTCCAATATTAAATTCGGCGAATTTAGAGCCACTTTTTAAAAAATCTTCAGGTAAACCCATCTTGATTTAGTTTGATTCGATTTACAGATTTTGAATTATTTAAGAAAGTTTAATTTTACTTTTTAAGGAAGACAAGGAACGGCTATTTAACAAATACGACGTAATTCTGCGACTTTAGAAACAAGCCCACAAGTCAATGCGCGACGAATTTGTTAAAACTTTTTCTTCGTGCCGGAAGTGGAAACGTTTGCAGTGGAATTAAAAATAAATCGAAAAAAAGCAAACCTACAAACCTTACTGCAGAAGATTGTCTTGTTTGATCTGTTTTTGAGTTTTTGGCGGATGTCTTTGTGTCTTGCTTCTTGGATTTTGATTTTGATTGACAGGTTGTGAACTCAGCTACGTCATCACTTTCTTCACTCGCCTACAACAAAATGAATCATTTATGATAAAGGTGGTTAAGGCGCGCCAGTAAAATTCATAATGTTCGAAAAAAAGTATTTGGTAAGTATTGCGCTTTCCTGCGATGAACAAAACCTGCAGTGGTCTTAGACACCTTTTTTTTTCTTATATGATGATAAAAACTCGGGTACGCCTCGTGTGACGCCTTCCCTTTTTCATACTTAAGGTCAGCCACCAGCATACATTTGGCACTGGATATGCGCACACTAAGCATTGACTATTCCTTAACTGAAGTGTGAAAGGGAAAGGGAGGGAGGGATGGAGATCGAGGGGGGGGGGGGGGAGGGGGGACGGAAGAGACGGGGGGAGTTTAATCTAAATGCTGTTTGTCGATTTGCCACAACTACTGACCTCAAACGCAGCAAAACAGTTAGCAGGCTGCTGAGAGAACTGTCGCAGTTCAAAGACGTCTTCTATGGCTCGCTTAGACATGTGGGACTCAGCTTTACTTGTCCGCACTACGGATCGATTAGCATGGGTGTACCTGACTCCACATTTATCTGCACAGATAAATATCACATCACATCATATTACATTATTTTGGTGGTTTGCAATCAAGCCGACAGGAACAAAAGAACCTACCCCTCCCTTCCCCGTCGCTTTTTCCCCCGAAAAAGTTAAGTGATTACCCTCACTCTCCCCCTGGATTATTTTATTACTAGAAATTTTTTTCTCTTCTAGTTCTAAGGAGCTCACCCAGTATTTCTTCTACTTTGTTTCCTTTGCTGTCCGTTACTTGTTCTTCAGTGGTTACGTTTTCAACCAATGATTTCTTCGTCCTGTTAATCACAAATGTAGATCAGTTATATGGTTCATTTTATTTCCCATACAATAAACATACGATGAAAAGTAGTGCGTTGTTAAGCGTTTGTCCAGCATTTGTCATTCTGTCTGGTCATAAAGTACATAATTTGAAGCAAGACGGTCAAATTTGCAGTGTATTTTCGCAATTTTCGAAAAATATCGAAAGTATCTCCTAGATCGAATTGGAATTTGGAAGCTGATTTTTGGGAGGAAAGGAGGAAAACCGGAGAAAAACCCTTGAAAAACAGGAGAGAACCAACAAGCACTCTACTCACAAACAACACCGAGCCTGGCGGGACTCAACACACCCGTGTTCCCCTATTGATACTCCTTACCTCGAACGACTTTCTATCTTTGCTCTCTTCCTCGCACCCCGGGACACAATTCTTGTAGAAGGTAACACAGTTTCCACTTCGCGATTTGATTGGTTGCATTCATCAGCTGACATACTCAGATATCCACCATTGCCATGACAATTCCCTTGGTTACCATCAAACTCTTCACTAGGACTATCCGTCTCAATGGACTGTTTTTGTCTATAGTTTCTGCGCTCGTTTTTGTCGATATCTAATGTACAAGGTTCTGACCGCGTCTTCTCGGGTTTCCTGACTCCTTTCTTTACGCTTCTCTCAATCTTTTCATTATCGTTTTTAATTTTGACATTTTTGTTCAGTCGAGTTTCTGGCTCTTTCTGTCTAATTCTTGTAAATCGTTGTCTCGAATCACCTTCCTCTTCACTGTCAATACCTGGCATCTCGTCTTCTTTATTGTCTGTCTGTCCAACCTTGGTTTTTCGTCTGCGAGTCTTTCCTTTGCCTGTCTGCCTGAGTTTGACTGTGTTTTTTTGTTTGTCATTTCGTTGGCATTTCTGTCCTAGATGCATGTCTGTATTTTGGTCTGTCTGTCCAAGGTTCGTCACATCTTCATCCGTTTCTCTGACATCCACTTCACTGTCACTTTCTTTTATTTCCTGTCTTCCTGTTTTCCTACCTCCTTTCATTCTCCCATCCATTCTATTTCCATTTCCTGATGAAACGTTATCCCAACGTTCACTCTCCTCACTCGTTTCGCTACCAGAACTCTCTGAACAAGAAACGAATTCAGAAACATATTTTCGTAATCTTCTCGCTCTCTGATCTTTCACCCGAGAACGTTCAAGAACCTTCCTTCTTTTCTTGATCTTCTTGCCTTTCGCATTCTTAGCATTCTCATCTGCCATCATGTCACTAGAATCATCACCAGATGACTGCGCACTATCCATGGTTAGTTTTTCGTCTGACAAGCACAACTGTTTGTTCCCGCCATTGTCTTTTATATTTATTCCACTGGTCGAAGCCTCTTGGCTGTCACGTGGCTGCGTTTCATATTCATCGTCGAAATACTGCGAAGCCATTTCTTCCAAGTCATAACCATTTTCATCTTCATCTTCATTTTCGTCGTCACTAGCTTTGGTATTTGTCTTATCGTCGTCTTCGTTCTGCGATAAAAAATATAGTATTTTACAACAAATAAGAAACGATCCTAGGAAAACGTTTATATACCTATTTTCACAATTACGCAACCAGCTCAGCCCAACTGAGACGTCTGGGTTTTTGGCTGCCGTCGATTAAATATAATACTAACTCAGATAGATACTAACTTGCTAGATTCCGTACTGTCTCTCCCTTGTTTTGGGGGGAAAGTAAGGTCCGGAATGAGAAAAGAGGATTGCGCAATCCTAAAAATTATATTGTTTTTGCTTTGGTTGGGTGCTCTGATTGTTGCGCGCAGATTCTGTACCATCTGTCCCTCTTTTTGAGGAGGAGTAAAATTTGGAGTGAGAAAGAGGATTGCGCAATCCTAAAACGATTATTTATTGTGAACACATTTTAAGTTTGATCAGATTTCGTAGCATCACGACACAATAGTTTCTTGTCAATAAACCTATCTTACCTGGCTTGTCTCCTTGTCTTCATTATCGTTGTCCTTGACAACGATCTTATATTTCTCAACCCTCAAACCAGCTTCAAGTTTATCAGTCCTCTGAATGATGTCATGTGCCAGGCTGACACCCTCGGCGCGGTAAGAGAACAGGTTCTCCATGCCAAACAACTCTCCTTTTAAGTCTTTCTCTCCTTCTACTCCTATGAAATACCGGCGTTCACTTGTTCCTCTGACAGCTATGTTGGCCATTTGCTATAGTCAAAATGAGATATTGTGATTCTTTTTAGTTCTAACACTGTTGTAGAAGGCAGTCAAGTGGAGTACGAACCCCTTAATAAAGGTAAGAAGGAAAAACTTTGAATGGGTGGATAAAAAACACATTTGTATCCCATCTTATCACTGAAGTTGGTAGTCAAGTACAATACACAGGAAGCCCAACATATTTCTTCCTTATTTTACCTAGAGCGGGCTTCCTGTGTTCCGTAGGCTTCAGGCGCAAGTTTGAAACATAAAGTACTGTGGCACTCAAACGGAAAGCAAAGCGATGTGCGTGTTTATTTGCTGTGATAAAATCCTAATTTTTCATCTGATGAAATCGTCCCTTGTACCTGTTTGTAGACCTGACGTAAGTATATCATTTCCTCGACTGTACCAGACGTTATCAGTCGGAACACTTGAACATCTCTTCGCTGACCAATACGGTATGCTCTGCATGGAAAACAATACACATTTTATATATGAATAATGGAAATGCGGCAATGGAATCATTGACAGATATCTGTCAATAACTGTCACTAACATCATCATCACCATCATCATCACCAATACCACCTTCATAATTCATCATAATCATCATCATCATCATCACCATAATCATCATCATCATCATCATCATCATCATCATTACCATCATCACCATCTTCATAATTCATCATCACCATCCATACTCATCATCATAGTCATTAAAATCAATCATCATCATAACCATCATTACCTGTCCTGTGCTTGTAAGTCGTTAGCAGGATTCCAAGTTGGATCGAATATTATCACCACATTAGCACCTGTAAAGTTCAGCCCCAGCGCGCCTGCTTTGGTAGACACAAGGCACACAAAGATCTCGGAGTTGTTGTTGAACTCTCTGACGATTACTGGACGAAGATTTGTTTTAGTTTTTCCGTCAAGACGCGAGTAAATCATGCCTCGTCCAATCAGATACTCCTCGAGGATGTCGAGTAACTTTGGAGATAAAATAGAGAGATTAGAGTGAATCTAAGTTGAAAAAGGAAAAATCAATGGGCGGATTCACTGCCCTTTTAATACTTCTAACTCACAAGCATACGCATCCATTTGTCCACCCACCCATCTACTCAATCGTCCATGCTTCCCTCCCATCCATCCATCTTTCTTTCTGTCCATTCATTCATCCATCCATCCATTCATCCTTCGTTCGTTCGTTCGTTCGTTCCTTCTATCCATCCATCCATCGATCCTTAATTACATCATTCCATCCATCCATTCTTTCATCCATGCAGCCATCAATCTTTTCGTCCGTCCGTCCATCTATTTATTGTTCCTTCAATCCATTCATCCATCCATGTTTTGGTCCACCCAACCTTTCATCCATCTCCCTATTTATCCATCTATCCATTCACTATTCCCTTACCATCCTTTCATCCATCCATCCAATCCCATCCATCCATCCAATCCCATTCCATTTATATCGTCTATAAACTAACAGTACCATACCTGAGTAGACTGAGAGAACAGTAGTACTTTACTCTTTTCCTTCTCGAACATACGCAACAGTTTGTCCAGGACTTTCATCTTGCCGCAGTACGAAGGGTCCGAGAGGGTCTGGAACGAGGAATCAGCCATGGCTTGAGCGTACTCGGGATGGCGAGAGAACACCTTGTCACAGATGGCTTTTGCCTGGAACAATACAACAGCAGAAATCATTAAATCATTACTCATCTTCGTACATACTATTAGTTTCAGTTATTCGTCTTTCTAATTACATCTATTTTATTTTCATTTACTCATTCGCTTTTTCAGTTCTTTTGTTTTTAATTCTTCTGTAATATTAATTGGCTGATTCAATTATTCATTTCTTTATTCACCTGATAATTTGTCCTCTCATTCATTGGTTCATCCACTCATTGAATCATCTTTTCATTCCCTCTTTCATTAATTCCCTTGCTTTTACTCCTCTATATCATATGATTGACGGACTGACTGATTGACTGATCTACACACAGACCACTAGCACGTGACGACAAAGCAGCTCAATTTGGAGAACAAAACCAGAGAATTGGAAGCCTTTTGCTTTGTCCTCCAAATTAGGCTGCATTCCGAAATGCTTTAAGGGGACTATTGTAAACGATACTGAAAATTCGTTCATCCATCCATGCATCCATTCATCTTATTCTCTCATCCATTCATTATTTTATCGGTACTGTCATTTACGTACTTTGATTCTTTGGTCTTCAGTCTGTTTGACTTGTGGCATCAGTAACGCCGTGTGATTGGCTGCTTTCAGTAACAGCTGTAAGTATCTCATGAGTACAGAACGAAGCGACTCGCCATTCTCGTCACTCTACAAACAAACCAAAGACATTTAAAGTTTGCACAGGACGTTAAACGCATCAAATCGCTCCAACAATACTAACTTTGTTTGATAGTTGGGGATGGGGTTAGAGCGAAGGGGGGGGGGGGGGGGTCCAAATGTTTGGGGGGAAGGAGAGGGACCGAGGGATGGTAGAATAGGGGTCAATTTTTTATACTTTCTTTTAAAATCGTCTAGATATCATCTAGAAATCTTGCGATATGCAGTGTACAATACCGTGTAACAGCAGTGTCCTCTAGTCAAACCACTCCCACAATCGCACGGATTGTCTTTCTTGGTGATAAGTTGGACGTCAGGGGACTGGAGAAGAGTGACGTAGATATCCTCTTGAAATGACGTCAGATTACTAAATACAACTCTCTCAACTAGTGAAATGGAAAAAAATATCTCAATAAAATTGACTAAATGTTTTTCATAAATGACATTCATAGATTTGCAAGCGAACTGTCTCAGTAATTTGACCAAAGTATAAGCAGTAGGTTTCCTACGGCTTTGAAGAATCAACACATACGACATGGTCACGGTACGGAATCGGTGACATCCTCTAAAGCAACCAGAGTGCAACTACTGCTTGACTAATCAAAATGCTAGGACACGGCACGGCACAGCAACATAAAATCTGTTCTACTTGTCTAATTTAGATTAAGGATTTCAAAGCGCTCACAACCCGGCTCACAATAGTACCTTTCTGTGGTAACTGATCTGATATTAAGTCTTTAGTTCGGCGCATGAACCACCGACCATGAAGCTTGGCTTGAAAGTTCTTGGATACTGAATCGAAAAGTTTAAATGAATAATAAGATGAGTAATAAGATGCCCAGAGAGGTAACTTTTTGATTTTATTTCTGGTGTTATGTTAGGTCACATCTCTCTGCTGAAAAGGAATCTTTCCATCAATACGTTAAGCCTATATTTAATAACAGTGGATTCAAGAACCATTTGTTATTACCAGTATCAGTCAGCAAAAGTTAAAGACAATCACTGCGTCACGCAACAGCGTTACAAAAAAGTGCCTCTTATTTCGTGTTGCGTTACGCTTACGTTTATCCGACACAAAGGACAATGCACAGCTAAAGTTAACTATAAGGTTCAATGACTGATGATGTATCGTCGCTATTGGCCAATACAAAATGAGTATGACGTGACATGACGTACTTGTTCTACCAATGGCTAACTCTCTCTTCGTGACGTCATATCTCTGTCCCTTTTTGACAGGCTTACTGTACTCCTTGGTGAATTTCCTGACAGACCCTAAACATCCAGGGTTGGCCCAATCCAGCACACTCCAGAATTCGTCGAATCGATTTTGGAGAGGAGTTCCCGTTAGACCAAACCTATTACAACAAAGTATTACAGTTAAATTCAATCTCACCAAAAGCCTACTTTGTTTTTGGTCAGCAATCTCGTTCCTCGGTGCTGACCAAGAGATATGCGGGACCCAGAAACCTGATATTTCTTCATTATATTCAGTGCATGAGTATGCGCAGCAAAGGTTGACAGGATCTTGGTTAGGATTAGAAAAAAAAAACATCAAATTTCCAGCTTTTGAAAGCTCAAGGATAATCTTAATGTGTAGCAAAAACATGCCCAACCTCTAAAACTTGATTTATACTTTTGAATTCTGAGTTTTGAGGGATTTTTTATTTTGGAAAATCCGGAACCGAGCATGGCTGGACTGGAATGGACTTCGGTTTCATTGAATCATCCCGGATCGAAAATATATTTCTTCGAATTTTCAGCTTTTGGAATACTGTACATAATCTCAATGTATAGAAAAACATCCACAGCTTCCTAAAATTTGATTTGTGCTTCGAAATCCTGAATTTTAGGCGATTTTGTATTTTGGAAAATTCGGAACCGTGCATGGCTGGACTGGAATGGACGTCGGTTAACTGGATCCTCCCGGATCGAAAAAACCTTTTTACACCTGTTTACGCCGAATTTAAAGCTTTTCTCCTATAATTTGTATTTTATCATTCATAGCTAGTAATTGTATGCGACAATTTTGCTAAAATTGAAAAACAATTTGTAAAACCCAGAGAATCAAGCTCACCTCTCCTTGACCTTCAGTGCCTTGGCTGCTACAGTGATCTGCGCTTCTGGATCTTTGAGTTTGTGAACTTCGTCCATGATAACAGCTGACCAACTCACTTTATTGAACTTTTTCTGCACAGAATTAAAAGATTAGTCTTTAGGAATATCAAAACAAGACTCATCACAACCACAGACAACCTAAACTCGGTTTCTGAGAATGACATGTGGTCTAAAAAGTGGAAATCATTATGGCCACACTAAAAAAGGTTTGTTTTTCTCTCCCTCCCCCCCCCCCCCCCCCCTCTCAAAAAAAGGAAATTTTCTTATTAACTTACCAGGTTTATCCTCAATGTATCATAGGTTGTCAAGACAATATCCAATTTCTTCTTCACCGCCTCTTCCAGGATGCCTTCTTTTTTTGTGCCATGGTAAACTTTGACCTTAAAGTGTCCCCAAGTGTCAAGTTCATCCTGCCAATTGTACAAGACAGAGCTTGGAGAAACCACGAGGAAGCACCTCTTCACTTCAGTCTCCTCACTTGCTCTTGTTTTCCCTTGTTTCATGTACTTCCCAAATACATCAACTTTAGTGCCTGTTTTGCCCAGCACTGCTGCCAAGAAAGCAATAACTTGAACTGTCTTTCCCAGACCCATGTCATCACCAAGAATAGCCCCCTTGTTGTCATGGTAATGGTGGTAGAGGAATCTGACTCCATCACGTTGGTATTCACGGAGACGACAATTGATTGTTGCTGGAACCTAATAGAAAAATGCTGATTATGCAAGCCATGCCTCTTGAAAGTAAAGGGTCTGTTCATACAGCAGGGATTTGACTGGGTTAGTTGATTTGGGGGTTTACTGTACTTATATCCAAGGTTATATTTTAGGAAGAAAAACATGAGCAGAAACATCTTTTCTGTGTCCTATTGGACGCACTCTATTATATTTTTGAGTCCAACTTGCAGGATTGCACGTCCGGTAAATCCCTGACACATGTAAAGTCATGCAACTTGACTGGAAAAGAAATGAAATATCATCCTTCCCAAAGAATATAAAGTTCTCCCTGGTGCTGGAGTATGTCCAGTAGCTATTACTATACCTGTATGGGTGGTTGTATTCCTGGTTCAGATAACACTAAAGGAACAAAAGGATAAGGTGCTGGTTCACTAAAATGAGGTTTCTCCATGTCCTTGTCATCAAATCCTTTCAGATAACAAAACAAGTTACAATCAGTGTTCAGATGCCGCCTATCATGAATCTCAAGATTAGCATAAATTATGTTGGTTCTAGCCCCTCCTCTCAAAGAAATTTTCTCAAGTTCATAAACTCTAAGGATCTCTTGCTTATTAGAAATCACACAAGCCCACCTGCACCTTAAAAAAAGCTTGCATGAGGTGACTGAGGGCCAGAATATGTACCTCTTGCTTAGCAGGCAGCACACTAACCAACCAAAACACACTTGCTCTTTAAACAAATGTGCGAGGTCACTGAGGATCAAAATATTGACCTCTTTCTTAGCAGGAAGAACACTAACCAACCAAGCCACACTTTTATTGGAAACCTACCATCCATATCACACCATTCTTCTATGCAATCATTTTGTTCTGGACTTCTGAGCCTCTTCTTTGAAAGAGTTCTTGCCATATCTTTATCATCCATCTCATCTGTTTTCAATTCAGAGTCAATAGGGTTTGTTGAAGTTTTCTTTAGCTGATTTTTTCTAAGATTTTTGCTTCCTTTGTGTGTTAAAACATCCAGAATTCCTGTCAGTAAAGTAAGACATTAGTTGGAGCAGTCTTCATATGACTATGAAAAACTTACTGCATATAATGTGCCTTGCTATGACAGTGCTGTATTGTGTATGAAAGCATTCAGCATCCCTTGCCGTGTCCGCACCAAGCCATAACCATGCCATGTGCCGTAACTCTTCACTCATACAAAATATGCTCTAATGAAATATTACAGACTGTGATACATCAAAAACTAAATATTTTGTCATCATCATCAGCAGCAGCAGCAGCAGAAGCAGCAGCCACATTTTGTTAGCAGCTACAAACAATTCCACATTAACAACTACAGCATCATTTACACTACCTTCAGCAGCAGAAAAAATAAAATCAACAAGTATCAATCATCAACAAATCTTACCTTTTCTTTTCCTGCCTTGGTTTTTATTCTGCTTCACTTCATGTAATGGTATATCAAAGTCTGTGTCACCAAAATCTTCATATTTTGTTCTACAATGAATCCAAAAAGTTCTAAATTAATATAGACACTTTTATTCCCTCCCCAACACTCACAATATATTGGGTTTTAATGGTCTGTGCACTGATTGGTTGAACTACTAGTGGGCTATTAATGATAGACCAGTAGTAGCAAAAAGTGCCAGTTTTCAGAATCAAAACAATAGCGGCTACATGCATACATAATGGTATTTTTAACCTAATTTCAAAATATTTTTTGTTGGTATCCATGAATTTGACTGATAAGTATGTTTATACTAAAACAATAATTATTAGAACCCTCACCCCCATGAACTATGAGTCAATAGCCAATTCAGATGTTGGCCTTTGGCTTCATTAGACTATTGACTCATACACCATTCAGGTTTCAGGTCTAATTTTAAAATTTATAAAAGAAATTAAAACACAGACCTAATTTCTTCATTTCTCTCAAAACCTTCTAAATGAGTAAAGAAACTCCCAGTTGGTAGTGACTGTATTTCTTCTGTACTCTTGGTGTCCTCATCTGCACTTTTAGTAGGAATGATATTCTGTGGTATTCTTTTTAAGTGCTTGAATGGTACCTGCTCCTTGCCCTCTGATTCAAACCTTAAAAAAAGAATTCAAGAATTCAAATTTAAAAAAATTTATAACTGTTTTTCTTTTATATATATACAGTATCATTCTTTGAACAAAAAAAACAAAAAAAAAAAGAATAAGATTTGCAGCAGTTTTTAGTAATTTTCAGCAGTTCCTAAATCTTTCTACCAACCCAATAAAGATAACTTCAACTTGATCTTCTGCCAAAACATCATCAATAACAGCTCTATAGGAGAGGTTATCACCATGATAAAGTGCCATACATTTGACTCCTTTCTGGATCCATTCTGGTGAATATTAACAAAACATAAAGGTAAAGATGAATTGATGTCCTGCGGCATACCCATGGCAAGTGTTCCAGGGATTCTGGCCCACTCCCTCTGCATGCAGGACTTGAAATAATGGCCAGCCAAATATATAAGTTTTAGCTCAGTTATATTTCATATCTTGTTAAACATTACCAGTTGAAAAGACAGGCAAGGCAACTTGGACAAGTTCCAATTCTGGCCAGACATTGTTGCTATTTCAAGCCCTGCTATGTCCCCTTCATTTTTTTCCAGAGCACCTTAGAAAGTTATACAGTGCCATGATTTGAAATCATCTATGTTCAGTATCATACCATGCACAATGAAAAAGTAGTAGGGTTATAGCCCCACATGACCCCCTCCCCCCCTCCCTGTGGTACATTGCTGTGTATTTGGTTTCATCCAAGAACTTCATCCCATTCAGTGTACCTGGTTTCTTGGGCTTCTGATCATCCGAGACATCTTTACTATCAGCTAAATCTGCATTCCTGCAATTCATATACCACTGGTTATCATAATTTGTAAAGCATAAAATACTGCAACATTTTTCTGTCACAGAGCTTCTAACAGGGATTTCGTTAGGAGCCATCAACCAGCGAACTCTGGCATCTACTTTCTATATCTGAACTGCAAAGAGTCACCTACTTTTCCCTTATACTGTATGGCCCATTCATTGATGTAGCCAACTAAATTAAGTAAACAATTCCCCTGCTTGAAATTTTAATGAAACCTCTGCTTTAAATTTTGGTTTCTAATGAACCATTCACAGTTTGAAAGAAATCTTAGATGCAAAAATAAGCTTTTTAAATCAGTTGGTTTACAGTACGTCATCCACCAACGCATCATCTCAGACATGATCAAACTTGCCCACAAACAACCCAACGCAAGCTTTTTTTAAAAAAATTGCTTTCCCGAGTCGCATTCGTACTAAAATTCAAGCTAAAAAGACGTAAAAAAAGCTTACCAAGCACAAAATTCTTCTAGACTCTATAGGAAATAAAAATTAGGCTAAAGGATATTTAAAGAACAAATGTATAAAGCTTCGTTCAGATTTACCGAGGTTTGATGGCAGGCGATTCCTTGTCATGTTCTTCCTTCTGTTGACCACAGATCTCTTGAGAAGGCTCATCTTCTGTTTCATCATCACTCTTGTTGTTCATCGTTCAGCTCTTAACATCTTCTTACAATATTCATTCAAGACTAGATCCATTTCATTGAACATTTGGAATTTAAAACTCGATCAAACCTGCCCTGGTCAAAATTATCGAAATCATTTAAGCTTAAAACCAATTTTTTTCATCACGATCAACGCGAAGACATCTCTAAAAATCTTTTTGGTAATTCTAAAAAGGCTTAGAGCCTCTCGGCTATAAAATTTGCCGTTAAAATAGACTAAACAAAAGGCAGTAAGTTGGCCTCCATGTTTGTTTTGATCAAATGTTCGATTCGGCCTCGGTTTCAGTTTTCGCGCGCTACGTAAAAATCCAAAACGAGGCTCTCTCGTTCTTTCTTTTTTTCTTTCATTCTTTCTTTCATTCTTTCTTTCTTTCTTTCTTTCTTTCTTTGCTTTTTAGATATATATATATATATATATATACCTTCATTTTCATAGACAAAATATTAACAGTGAAAAAGATCAGAAATTCTTTAAAATTTCCCAGTCAAAGGAATTCAGTTTGAATAAATTCCTTATTCCATATTAATTATATCATGGCATTGACTTACGATCATATAAATCACAAACAATAATAAGTTAGAAAACAGTCTGAAATATATCAATATTGCCTTGGTTCTTATCTGGCCAGCTGCCAAAAGTCAAATATTTATACTTTTGTAGGCTTGAATCTGGTCGCACCGGGGGGAAAAAAATCGTCAAATTTTTAGCATTTGAAAGGGTATGAATAATTATTATGTATAGCAAAAACATGCCCAACCTCTAAAATTTGATTTATGCTTCTAAGTTCTGAGTTTTGAGGGATTTTTTATTTTGGAAAATCCGGAACCGAGCATGGCTGGACTGGAATGGACTTCGGTTTCACTGGATCCTCCCGGATCGAAACATGATTAAACACCGAATTCGAACTTTTATCCTATAATTATTATTTCAATATCTATAACTAGTAATCTTGTGCGAAAATTTGACAAAAAAAATCGAGGTTTAATTTTTTTTCATAATTGGGAGACTTCATGCCCGGGACCATTGGATCTTGAATCGCAAAATATTTTGCTTTTTGTTTGGCCATCCACCAACAGTCAAAGCCTTTAGTCATTGTCAAGTAAGGTCAAGGGAAAATGGATCATTTTTTTTTTTTCAAGGTCGCGAAGACATATTAGAGCAATTTATGCGGGGGTAAATAATACGCGTCTAACGTAAGACGAACTGACCGAAAAACGGTGCAAAATATCGTGTCCGTGTCTTAATTAGTTTTGAATAAGCGCATTATATTTAAGACCAGGTTTACGACCAGTTCTAAGTTAAGACGCACCTTAAATAAGAAGCGAAAAGGCATAAACGGCAATCGCGTCGTTGCTAAGACGCAAACGCATTGTGCGCATGCGTAACACTACGCATTTTCTTTCTTCCCTAATATATATAGTATATCCAAACTGGCCATTGTCTCACTGTTCGACGATGAAGAATGGGAAGGATGAAAATCCATTGTTCCAGTGGCAGAACAATGGAAATAAATCCGGAGAGTCAAAGGCCAAAGTGAGAAAGAAAAAAGGGGAGGGTGGGAGGGGTGAAAAGAAAAAAAATAGGCTGTTCCTTTAAACTTCTTTTGATTTATATCGTATCCAAGAGCAACACTAAAGTCCACTGAGACGGACCCTCCCCCCACCCTCCCTACGCGCATGCGCATTTAATATGGCTTTCCTTTACAACTATCAAGATTGCTGTCCAAGTTTAATCAGAGTTTGAGAAATTCTGCTCTGAGTACAAGATTTTTTTATCTACTAAAATATTGTTCGGGGGTTTGCATTTTTATTGGATTTGAGGGACTGGTCATAAAGTAAAGGCGCGTGAGTGAGACGGTAAAAACAGGGGTTGGCCACATAATTTTGAGATCCTTGAAAGGGGTGGGCTATCTATAAAATGAAACGTCTTTTAAAATTTTCATGCAATTTTGCTCCAAAATTAGGGGTCATCGCTTTTTCAACCTCATTTGATAATGGGCCAGCATTTAAAAAAATGCTAATTCAATTCTAGTTTTACCAGCCCACCCCCCACAAATTTTATCGATGTCCTGAAACGACCTCTGGGCTGATCAAAGCCAGGGCATGGCTAACTCAAATATCGAATTGGAATTAAGCGAGTCTGGTTTAGCGGAGTTTAGAGTCCCGAAAAACTATACTCACATGTGATGCAGAGTATCGGAATCGGACCCGAAAGGCAAGTGCACTACCGCACGCCAACTTTGGTTCCTTTAAGGTAATTATTTATTACGCAGAGTCCGCTACTGTCCTTACAGTACATCTCCTCAACCTGTTATTTATTTTATCTATTTTAATCTTTATTTTACGAGGGTAATATAATTAACCCCTCAGTTATCTAACTTATGGCCCTCGAAAGATAAAAACTTTAAGACTTGAAAAAAAAAAAATATATATATATATAATACTTTATGTAACAATAAGGAAAAAAAAATCAAACTCAGAAAATTGACTACGATTTTTATCTAGTTACACATTTACAGTTTGTAAAATAAAGGCAGCGTGCGCAGAGCATGTCTTGAAGTTGTCACCTACGGTGTGCCTTCACCTTTATACCATAATATTGGGACCACTTTTAACTTAATAAAGAACAGTCATTTTACGTAGATTCTGCCGTCAAAACCTCAATAATTTCACCGCACTTTGTTTTAACATATTTCTCTAGCACAGTATTGCAGATATCACATGACTTGGTATAGGATGCGCATGCGCACCCCCGCATTGGCAGTTTATTATACCCCCAACATTCATTCAGTTCATTGACTTTGGCCACAGCCTGGGATTTCTCTCGTGTATTTTGCTCCTTCAATTGACGGATTTCTCTACTCTGCTGTTCTTTGAGCCAGCGGATATTATTGGTCAGCAAACTCACAAGGTGGTCTGTTTCAATATTCTCGAACTTCGGGTGTGCTGATGATAATGAGTAAGATAACACAGTATTATACAAAAATATGAGTAAATTGGAAAATAAAATAAAAAACATGCAGATATTGTTTACGAATTCTAGTAAAAACAAATTTATTCCAACTGAGCTCTAGGATGTTGATAAAATCATATCAGGGATGAAATAGCCTAGTAATTGCCAGAATACATGAGGCAAAATATTATTGATGATAGTGGTAGGAGAGAAGGATTTAAAGTATGAATTCATGACATTCTTAAGTAGAGGGGAGCACCCCTCCCTGGATAAAAAGCATTTAAATTTATTCTGGAATTTTATAATAACAGTAGACCTTTTTCAAATTTTATAAAATATCACTGTGTTCCTTGACTACAGATTCATTTATGCAGGGTACGTTATTCTCATTTTAATGTCAAAACATTCACCAATACAGGGATTTACCAGATGCACAATCCTGTGTCCTACATGTATACACGATTAAATTGAAGTTGGACTCAAAATATAATAGAGTTTGTCCAATAGGACACAGACAATATGTTTCTGCTTGTGTTTTCCTTCCTAGAATATAAGGATATGAGTCCAGTGGGCCTCCAAATCAACTAACCAAGGTAAATCCCTGAAAATACTAATGGTGAATTAAAGAAGTCACAACTTTAACAATATAAACACTTTGAAATTCCACAGAACTTCACTTGAACACATGAATTATTCTGCACAAAATCGAGGATAATCTTGCGTACATGAATCTGTAGTCCAGGAACATTGCAGTATTTTATATTCACTTACTTTTCATTTCTTGTAAATGCATCCTGCTGAGTGAGTTCAAGCACTTTTCTAGCAGCCTCTTCAGGGAGAATTCTTGAGCTAGGAGGATTAAGTCCACAGAACTTTGCTTTTGCAACAACCTTTCCTCGCATCTTTGAGTTAGCTTATGAACTTGATATTCACGAGCCATCTCTAGAAGACTCTTGATATCATGATTCTCTGAAATATTTATTCAGATTATTAGTGAAACTTCTATTTCCTCTATTTTGTTGAGACTTTTTTTGGACAGATGGATGGATGGACGGATGGATGGATGGATGGATGGATGGATGGATGGATGGATGGATGGATGGATGGATGGATGGATGGATGGATGGATGGATGGATGGATGGATGGATGGATGGATGGATGGATGGATGGATGGATGGATGGATGGATGGATGGATGGATGGATGGATGGATGGATGGATGGATGGATGGATGGGCAGATTGTATTGGAAGAATGGATGGATGGAACTTGATGGGATGGAATTGGATGGGATGGATGGACAGAGGTTCACATAGACTTTATCGCTATTGTGCCACAGCAATGCATTCTGGGATTGTTAACTCAATCAAATAACACCAAACAAAAGAACAACAAACCACGGCGTCTTTTGTTTGGTGTTATAGAATTGAGCTAAGAGTCCCATAATGCATTGCTATGGAAGGCTAGCAATATAGCCTATGAAAGGATGAATATATTGTTGGACAATCAGTGGGAAAATGGATTGGAAAGATGGAACAAGATGGGATGGGATGAGATGGATGGATTGAACTACACAAATAATACTAGTAAATATGGTAAATATCCACCAACCTGAAATTTGTATAGAAAAAGGATAAAGCATACAAAGAAAATCATATACTCTATCAGCCTTTTTCCCTGGTAGAGGAATCTCCTCCATGCTAGATTCTTTGAAATGTGACTGAAACATGGCCTTGAAGACTGGTGAATTCATGGCAAGAATGGCTCGATGAGCATGAAAATGTTCTTCCTCGACTTTTAGTACAACATCACTGAAATTCCATGGTTCAGAAAAAGATGGAAGCTCACTCAAGGTGAACATTGTTGCAGCAAAAGCTGTAGGGCAAATAGTATAAATAATTTTGGTAAGAATCCCTGTAAAATATCAGTACAATGGCGTAGCTCTTAGCCCATACGATTTCAACTTATATAAACCATATTGAACTCAAAACGTCGATCTAAACTTACCTTCTTTCGCATAAATCACGTTTAATTCACGTACAATAGCCTTGAACTTGAAAACAACTTTGTTGAAACTCAAAACTCCCGGCAAGAATCCACCGCCATTTTGTTGATAAATATTTGCTCGGTCACGTGACGCCTGTTGACTTTGTTGGGCTCCCTGTGGAACATTCCATATGTTGCTAAAAATAAAACGAAAAAGAGAGAGAAAATGGTAAAAAATAAATAAATAAAATAGAAAATATTCGAAGGAAAAAAAGAAAATTAATTGATATGCTAAAGGAAAAGGTACGAAAAATGGAGATATCATATTGAGCTCGGAGACAAGAAAAAATTACTAGAAAACCAATAAAAAAAATTAAAAAAAATTAAAAACATAATAAATTATTGTTTATTACAAATCAATTTTTTACGAAATAATTCTTATCAGGAGCCCATTGGCTCCTGTTTTTATCGTTGAATTTAGTTCAGTTCAGGTGAAATCCACTGGACTAAGACAACGCGGGCGCTGGCACGTATTTTTCTAGATATTTCAGTACGATCACGTGACCTTGTTTCCCAAGAACCAAATTAAAAGGAAAAAAGATTCTGACCTTGGATATGGTGTCCCGCTGAGATACACAAAAAAATTTAATCTATGTTGATCAGGAGGACAAAATAAAATAACTTTGTTTAGATTCTCCGAAGGTTCATCTTTTGATCTTTCAAAACAAAGTTAATGAAAAAACCCTCAAACCCCAACAAAACATTGCTAAAATATGTCAAATTTGTTTCTAAATTCAATTGCATTGTCTCTGTGATTCAGGGGATGTTTGACTCGTTGAATAAGTCTTCTCTTTGAAAGGGAGGGAAAAAATAGCCGTGAAGGTCGTAAATAGAAAAACTCTACAATTTCAAAATCTGAATAAAATTATACTTGACACTTGTCTTTGTAAAATAATACAACACTGTATTAGATCCGTGACTATTTTCATATCTGTTTACCCTCCTTTTCTATATACCTTTTGTGATAGAGTTTTTCCCCTTCAGCCATGTGTCAAAACTCACTCAAAGACATTTAGCGAATATAACCTGGACGGGTCCATTGACTCTTTGTCTTTATAGCGTTTTAATTGAATCAATGTATATATATAAATATGGCCAAAAGAATTTATCAAAAGAACAAAAAAAATGCTTTATTGACTAGCTACTTAGATTTCTTCTTTTCGATTTTCACGATTTTTCCGTTCACTTCTTTGTTTTCTATTAGTTGCAAGATGAATTGTAATACCTTTTACAAAGTTTTGTCTTTTTTCACCTTCCTTTTGTGTTTGCTTTACGCTTTTCCTTTTTACACAGATATTATGATAATTTTCATAATTCGACATTATAGTTATACAATTACACATTTTGGCTAATTCAAAGCTTGCCACATTTTTAGGCTAAAAGGCTTTTTTGCAATTGTTTTTACTTAGCTTGTATATATTCTCTTCTATCTAATAAATTAATTAATGCAGAGAGAAAGTCCTGATTAAAAAACAATCTTTCACAACCGTCATAATAAAAAATACTTCACAGACATGGAAATATTTCTTTTTTGTTCAATCACATATCGCTTCCACTCACAGGTTTTCAAGGAATAGTTTCCCCAATTGTTATTGTAACTGACTCAAACTTTCTTTTCTCTAAGATATACAGCATTTGACCTTATGCAATTAGTAACAGCTCAAATTCTAAACCTGTGGGCCTAATTCCACCAAGACGCATCTCAAAATTGAAAAACAATGGTGCCTTTTAAAGTATATTGTTCTAAGGAACAACCATTGTTCTTCCAAATACCCGGGCAAACCCAGGTGGCCAGTATGGTGTTGGAACTGCTCGAGATAATCAGAGCAGAAAAAGACTGACATCCTACTTTGCGCTCAGCTGGGAGTTCTCCCATGAAAAAGAGGAAAAAATCCTCAACATTTGTACTTTTTTAACAGATTCTCCTACGGACAGCTTTCTTGAACACATAAACAATATCTCTCTTACTTTGTTGCTATGAAAGCCCTTTTTAATGTCAGTAAAGCAATCTCCGGTTGGTGTATTTGAACATCCAAGTTGTTTGGGCTTTCATTTGGAAATATATACAACTAGTTTGCAGCCGAGGACAATAGCTTTTAAAAGGTGTCGGAGTGTAGTTATCGGTGAATTCGAAAGTCGTCAGCCAGAGGCAAAAGAAAGACACTCTATCAAGATTTTGTGTCTTTTATTTAACACGACGTAAGGTCTGCTCGTCCGCGTTAATCGTGGGAGAAGCAGGAAAACCTGTAAAGACAAGACAAGATGGCGGCAAAACTGATTCAACGAGAAACGCAAAAAAAAAAAGGGAAAAAAACTTTTCTACATATAAGGCAAAATACCTATGAGTAATCTTTACAACTGAGATTGGGAATCCTATACAGATGCATAGAATTGAAAAGAATAAATTTGACGTGGAAAATAAAGCATTGTAGGATTCATTAAAATAGTGTATATCAGTAGCACAATCCAAGCATTCCAAAGCTTTCTTTTTAATTTCTTTTTTTATTTTGCTTAAAAACACCAACCAACATATTTCTATAAAGTGCGCGAAGAAAAATGTATTTATCATGAGTCTACATATCTCTATATACATATACCTATAGCTTAGCACATACGTAGCTTATTAGGTTTTGCGGAAGGGGAAAACCGGAGAACCTTACCTAACACACTCTACTCACATGTGATGGCGAGTACAGGAATCGATTCTGAGACCCCAGACTGAGGTAAGAGACGACTACACTCCCTGCTACCGAGCTATCCTCGATTACCTTGATTATCAAGGGCTCTTGCAAAAGAAACAAAAAGGCGCATTAAACTCGTGAATCAAATCATCCAACCAAACATCATTTTATCGAACACCCTCGGTAGGCTGATCAAGATCAAGACAATGCAGCCTAAACACTGAATACACCACTCATTTTTCATAATGATTTATAGCGATGAGGGATCAAAATTTAAAGTGAAGCCGGGCAAACGAAAGTCTGGAAATTTGATCAGCAAAGTACGGGGTGGATCAGCGAGCATCTTCTATACAGTAGCTCATAACTTGGCGCAGGTCTATAAAGTAAAAACTAATTAGCTATCCGACAAAGATTGTTTCGATAACAGGTTTTGGGAACCAAGGGTGGTGTAGCAATACTGAACACATACACTCGCCTCTCACCTCTGGGGTCTCGGGTTCGATCTCTGGACTCAGCATCACATGTGAGTAGAGTTTGTTAGGTCTCTCCCTTCATTCAAGTTTGTTTTTCTCGATCCCGTTCTCCTTCCTTCGTAAAAATCAACTTCTAAATTCCAATTCGACGGAGCGAGAGCCATAGGTTTGTTAGCCACTAGCTATTAAGTTTTACTCTTGTTAAACTGGAACGGATCCGGAAGAACAAAATAGTATAATCATTGCTGTGTTAAAAAATAAAATAAACACGATTTGAAAATATATTATGAAATCATAGAGAACACTTTGCAGTTCAGAAAAACAACCTGTGGTTAAATAACAATCTAAAATGTACTTCAATTAATAATTATTTTGTGGGAACGCGGAACGAAAATTCATCACGAGATTAAACAAATAATACGATATTCATGAAGTATCTGGAAAATGTATAGCAACGTTAGGAATCAGGACTGTAAATAAAGGAATAGGGATGGTGTAGATGTGACCGGACCTTAGTTAAGCTCTAGCTGTTCATTAAGCTAGTTGAATAGATATTTCTTAGCAACTCACTGATGCAAATCAGGGCAACGCCCTAGTAAGTTTCTAATTCTAATACTGATTTCAGTGCCAACTGCTCACGACGTACTTGCAATACTTTTAGCCTAAATTCACTAAATTCACTTTTAGCCGAAATTCAGTGTAGTCAAGACAATGCTGCAGTCAGTTTGTTAATCAAGTCCAGTAGATAAGCTTGAAAAAGTAGGAGAATTCCTCATCAGCTAGTTAATCATGAATGGCGTAAACTGTAGTGCATTCTCCTGTCTAATCACGGGTCTCGGGTTCGATTCCTGGACTCGGCATCACATGTGAGTCAGTAGGGTTTGTTAGGTCTCTCCATTGATTCGAGGGTTTTTCTCCCTTCGTAAAACCTAACAAGATAAGTTCCAATTTGATCTGTGAGTTAGCCGTGCCCTGGCTTAGATCAGCCCAGAGGGTGTTTAGGGTTTGATCTTGGTGAGTTAGCCATGCCCCGACTTTGATCAGCCCAGAGGTTTTTCAGGGTTCGATCTGTGAGTTAGCCATGTCCTGACTTAGATCAGCCTAGAGGATGTTTAGGGTTTGATCTCGGTGAGTTAGCCATGCCCCGACTTTGATCAGCCCAGAGGTTGTTTCAGGGTTCAATCTGTGAGTTAGCCATGCCCTGACTTTGATCAGCCCAGAGGTTGTTTCAGGGTTCTATCTGTGAGTTAGCCATGTCCTGACTTAGATCAGCCTAGAGGATGTTTAGGGTTTGATCTCGGTGAGTTAGCCATGCCCCGACTTTGATCAGCCCAGAGGTTGTTTCAGGGTTCTATCTGTGAGTTAGCCATGCCCTGACTTTGATCAGCCCAGAGGTTGTTTCAGGGTTCTATCTGTGAGTTAGCCATGCCCTGACTTAGATCAGCCCAGAGGTTGTTTCAGGGTTCTATCTGTGAGTTAGTCATGCCCTGACTTAGATCAGCCCAGAGGTTTTTTCAGGGTCAGTTCTATCTGTGAGTTAGCCGTGCCCTGACTTAGATCGGTTTCAGGAATTGGCAAGAGGTTGGGTCAACTTCCAGTAGTCTGTCCTCAAAACTGGGAAAACCACTTAAGGATACTTAAGAACAAAATAACAATAAAATAGTTCTTTAGTGTTCAGCTCAATGGATCAAGAATAAAAGCACCTTTGGTCTAAACATATCAAGGTTTCTGTATCGAACACCAGCTGATAAATTCTAGGCATTCGATTTGTGTAATTACTGAGGTCAAAGTAGAATGGTCCGAGATTCTGCTTCAAAACTTTCAAGAACTGAAATCAGTTAAATTCAAAGATGAATTCGTAAAAAGATATTGTATTTTATTTCAAATTGTTTGGTGTTGTGTACATTTTGATCATCAACACTTTTTTCTCTCTCTACAAATTTTTATGCGAAAAAGTCTCGTTTATTTTAATTAAAAAAATGGTCGAAGAACAAGACTAAACGCAAAAACGAAAGTCAAAATTGAAAAAATATATGAAAACATTCCTGCTATTCTGATAATATATTCAAGAAAAACAAATCACTAGATTCGAGATAAAAAGCTCAAAAAGATAACTGCTTTGTTAGATAAACTTTTGATTCACGCCGGTAGCATTTTAACATCCAATTTTAAGTATATCTAGATCTCCGAGCAAATCAAACTGTTTCACTTAGAAATGACACGTACATACTCTTAGACATTAAGATCTTTTTTCCATCTAAAATCCATTTCTTCGGTCTTTATCCGAAGTTAAAGAATCAATCAGAGCCCCTCTACAATGGCCCAAGACACACTTTCAATTAAGAATTCGACAATTAATACCTATTGAGGGGTAAAAGCTCTTCTTGAGAAATCTATTTAGGGAAGCTCACACACGACGAACAAGAAGAAATCTTTAGATAATCTCCAAAAGCATTTCCCAATCGATTCAATTAATTTTATAAGCATGCTTTTCAAAACCATTAAGTGCCTAAGAGATTTTTTACAAAAATTCATACCAAAAATACAATTAACAATTATCTTTGGAGAAATAAAAAGTTGTTTTAACATGTATTCGCTGTTTAACTATACTGAAAAAAAACCGTTTTTGTCTTGTCTTCAAAGGCCAAAATAATTATTTTTTAATATCGAGCTCCCAGAACCTTCCGCACGCTATACTCTGATGACCTTCTCTCTTTAAGATATTTTGATAACAGACTTCTTTAAAAAGAATTTACCATACTTTTTAACTTGTTTGTACTCTTACGGTAAATTACTGTTATCTTCTTGAGTGAGACGATTCCCCCATACCAAGAAGCCTTTATTGATCATCATTTTTATCATCGTTTTATCTGTCAGTTGTTATTGCTTTAACTCCCCTTCGAAGTTCACCGTTAGGTCAACTGAAAAACGCTAGACTTTTTACAGTGTAAATTAATAATGGTCTGGTCATGCGAATCTTAAAATAAAGTACCATAAGAATGTATTTTAAGAATCTGTAAAATTGAGGAAAGTAAAAAACCTGACTTGCGGTGCGGTGAAATCTGAATTCAAGACGCTTTTACTCTAGATACTGTTTAGAAATATAAACACTTGCATTTCTAGATAGATAGACAGACAGACACTTAAACAGACAGACAGGGAGACAGACAGACTGACTGACTAGTCAAGGACAGACAGACAGACAGATACAGAGACAAATACACAGGTATAGACAGAACTTAATATAAATGTTCATTTATCGAAACAAAACCAAAAACAAAAGAATTGGGGGAAAGGAAAAAAATTCGTGCAGTTTGGCAAAGACTTGTCGCATGTTGACGAAAAATCTACTGGAATTTTGTAAATAATCCTATGATTTTTTTTTTAAATTAAAGATAACTAGTTCTAATTTTCATACTGGGGTATTATTTCAAGATGCCGGTCATCATACCGATCACCCCTATGTTGTCATCAACCTAAATCAGCTGGAAACCAATGAGACAATTTCGGCTTCAAAAATTAAACAGTGTTCTCACAGCTCCAGGATATCTTCATTCACAAGTCACTCACTAATTGGAAAATAAATTCGTAATAAGTTCATATATGTTGGAAGTATTGTTTACAAAAGGTTATAAAGTTTATTCAACTTGGTGTATACAATTTCAAACTTCAATTTGCAATACTGCAACAACGGTAAACTTTGTTCATATGACACGAATTTTGTGATCTTTTTGTTTATTTTTCTTAAGATAATTTCCTCGGAAAATATAACCAATACACTGTACTTTTGACTGATGCATTCATTGACTCAAGTTGTACTTCAAGTTATAGGGAAAAAAGATCGAAAAGGGGCGTTTGAAATGTTGACGCTGACTAGCGCCTCAATGAAAAGCAAGATAGGGTTCTTTTGTTGTTTTCTAATTAATTCTCATTCACGAATTGAAATGCCGGAAAAAAACCTGAATGAGGCAAATAAAAATAACATAAAAATCATTTCACATAAGTTATAATATTTGATAAGGTTTTTTCCAATTTCAATGAAAACAATCAGGTTAATAATCATGTAAGCTTTTTTTGATTATAACCGGTCTCGAATAATAATATGAAATCTTGAAGCGAAGCAAACAGAATACATTTTTTTATTTAACTGTACTTTACTTGAGTTAATTTATCTATTATTACGGTGAATCCTGATGATCTAATTCTTAATTAAGAAGGGCCTTCATTAGCTGTCACTCTTTACTTGCAAACAGAGACATTTCCTATAGTTTAGACTAACACACCTTTAGTAATAAACTCAGTGTTTTGTTCAATTTCATAGTTGAAAATTTCATAAACTTTGCGCGAGCTGTAAAAAAATATGAACAAACAGCAAAAGGTGAACAAATGATTTATAATTCTGGCAGCGACGACCTTGAACAAAATATTATTAAAATTAAAGAAAAAAATTAAATTAATTTTTGAGGGAGTAAGATTTTTAAAAAAACTGAAAAAAGTAATTATATCGCTGTATTTGGATTTCTCCCAAAAAAATTGGAATGAAATACAGAAAAAGAAGTAGAATTTGAAAAAAAAAAATGGATTACCATCTTGGTGGCAGCGCTACGAAAAAAAACGACAAATTTGTACAAATTTCACAAGGAAAATCCTTCTTGACAAACAAGAAAATTAAGAACAAAAAAATGACTGAGTTTCTTTTTTTCTTTTTAAAAGCTAAACTGAGAGAGCAACAATGCTAAAGAAATTATTTCAAAAAGATAGTTTTATCTCAAACACTTGGATATATCAAGAGATTTCTCCCAGAGGCCGGCGGAGTAGACCAGCTTAAATTCACAATCTTTGTTTTCCCAGTTCACACATTTAAGGATTACTTTGTCAAAAATACTATAGACTAAAACAACACGAAAACCAGCGTATATTTGATGGCGTTTCAAATTCTCAATTCTCTGATTGACATCTATTTGAGCAAGATCAAATTTAGTGGAACCCATTTTTAATTCTTAACGTATACAAACCTTGATAAAAAATTACTTAAATTTTAAAGTCTATGATTTGCCCTCTCAGGTTTCATTAAATCCTTTAAAATCTTGATAACAACGTACTGCTCAAAGCGTGGCTCGCTTCAGCTCAATCTATTGTTTACGATTCTAAGACTGTATGATCCATGAGCATCGAACTTCCATCTAATAAGACCATTGTTCAACAGTCAAAAATTATCAACATACAAATGAAACTATAGAACTAGAGGAAAATATCATTTTTTTTCCTTCCCAGAGTTAATCAAATAGTTTCAAAACGCTAAATGAATCATAATTTTCAAATTTTATTATAAGAATTTCAATAAAAATTACCAAGTGATTATTTATCTAAGTGTATATTTTATCTCAGCTTTTGCGTTATTTCCGACCAACAAATCGTGATCTAAAGTCACTGAAATCTCTTAAAACCTATACGGCTTATCTATGCCTAAGGTCTGGGAAATAACAGGTTTTCCTCATATAATTTTATCTCTATAAATTGACCTTCCGAAACGATTGTGTTCTGAAAAAAACGCACCAATCTACTCTCTCGCCGCAAAACCCAGAGGGGTAACGGGAAAAAACTTTATTTGAGTCGGGCGAGTTTGTTATGACTGTGTTCAATTTTACTATCAGTTAACATGGTGAGAAAAGCTTTACTGGTGTACCTTTGTAGGTTTTTCAAAAAGGAGTTGAATGCGGAGAGCTTTTGATTTAATAATCTATTCTCAAATGGATTTTATTGAAATTTTACAAAGGGTTTAAGTCGAGGTAAATTGAGTCATTTTTGCCACGCGTACTGGACTTCATTTATAACAAAAACATAAAAGACGCCAAATTGAAGAAGTTGCCGTGTGCCATGTATCACACAAACTGTTAGTTTTAAATTGCTAACTAAAAATATTATTCCATCCTGCCAGAATTAAGAATAACCTTGAATTAGGGAATTAAAGATAATCATGGTCTTTAATAAATAAGATAGCGAGATTGCTCACTGACTAGTGCTTTTTAGTACTGACAAAATTAAATTACATACTCATTTGATTGTATGTTTCCGAATTTGCGATATTTTGATGCTCTTCCGATAACATTTTACGCTTTTTTAGAGTGTCCAAATGAAACTTGTTTGTGTTTAAATCTGTCAGCTTCGATCCGTTCAGTTGACTTTGGTCAGGTCGTCCGGAAAGTTAAAATGCAGCGCAAGTTTTTATCATAAATATACGATAAAAATCTACCCTTGTCCATTTGATTTCTTTGTATTATAATATTGATGTAGGCCCAGAGTCACACAAATTAAAGTCTCGAATTACATCATACTGTTTAGGAAATCTCGAGGGCTGGCCTTTACGAAACTCACTTTATGAGCTGAAAACCACACACTTGCAAGCCGACGGCTTTGCCTATCTCAAACTCTGTCACCTTGGAAAGTAATGAAAACCAAAAAGACGTAAAATCCATGTACGATGTGGTAAAGCTGGCAAGCTTTATCTTAAAAAGATTCTCTCTTTGATTTAGTTTTTCCATCGGTTATTTCTTCGTCGATTCTACAAAACTTCGCATATATTATCACATTTGGTGTGACTTCAATTACAAAAAATCAACAGCGAGTGAACTCAAAATAGAACTTGAAAAAACTCGCGAATCTTTCTAGAAATTCCATGAACTTTTTTTATTTTCGTGTTCCATCCTCTGCTATGTATGGAGCTGGTTTTTCCCCTCTTTTATCGTGTCTAGAATGTCCTGATAAGAATCTTTTTTCGATAAGAAAAGAAGAATATCTAGTAACAGTTACCACTAGCTAGTCTTTCCATACTTATATATCATTAATTCTATCAAAACTTACCTAGACCTCCTTATCAACTTTCAAAAAACTCAAATATTAAATTTACTGATCTGACAAAGGAAAACTGATAAAATTTATAGAAAACGTACTCCCGCAAAGAATAAAAAACATCTTGGGACAAAAAGGATAAAAAAATATCGGAAGAGTTTGGATCTGCGAGCTAAAAATTTGACTGAATAAAGCCGTTAATTCTGTGAGCATTTGTTTTAAAGAAAACTAACTTAAGATCCTTTAGGACAAATTTATAAATTGTTACACTATTAAGAATAAAGTTTAAAGATGGAAGAGTGAATGAATCAGAGTTCGAAATGCCGTTGTATTCACTTAAGGTGTAAATTGATTTAAATGTAAAAATTTTCAATTCAAAAATTATCACGAAGTTGGTTCTCACTGCTATCAATAATGGTCTCTAGCAAGGCCACCTGTATGAAATTTGCTCCTTTTTTGCAACCTCTTTCCCTTCTCGTCTCGTTAAACCCGAAAAAAAAACCCAAAACCCAAGACGTTAGCGAGTTAAAAACATATTCTTTCAGGAGAAAATTTATTCTTGAAAAACGAAATCAAAAAATAATGATTTTACTATCGTAATTGGATTCTCAGATATGCTTAGATGTTGGGACAACATGGTAAAGTTCAAGCCAAGGACTAAACTGTTCAAGCAAGGATCATTAACAACACTTTGAGTCATACTTCAGTTGTGTTAGCTTGTGTTTGTCATGAACTGAGTTCTTTAATGACCTTCCAATTATTGTTTTGATGAAATTAGAAATCAATTTGGAGCCGTTTTGAAGGTGCTGTATATACGAGTTGTTTTTTATTTGCTAGTCCCTCATATCAGGAAATAAATTTCAATACAAAAAAACAACCACCGAACGGATTTCCTTTTCAAAATGGGAATTGATGGCTAAACAAACGAACCCGCGTCAGAGATTCCATTGAGGTTTTAATTACGATCGTCTGATCGCAGTCGACCTGATTAAAAGATTAATACACTATACTGCGAGGGGAAAAATTAGAGAATCCACAATGCAGGAAATGCTTCATGGGGGACGAACAGCATCCAAGCATCACATTCTTCCCCTTTTTCAAAATTAAAAGAGTTTAAGATTTCCAAATGAGCTGAGTATAGTAAGGGATAGGGGTGAGTGTTGTATAAGGGGGTATAGTGTCTAGGTAGTGAGCAAGATGGGACAGTGCGAATTGCTCATTTGGGGGTTCAAGCTCTACTACCTTCAAAGTTGTTATGTTTGTTTGGCAATTTTACTACTCGGAGAATCTTTTAGATGTCGATTGTTTTGGGGTTTAAGTTCTCTGGAAGGGGACACCTGCCTCCTCGATAATATAAGCTATAGGGCAGGCACTAGTTTACAGGTGCCTTACACAACGACACTTGTCGGCCAATCGCATCGCTTCAACTACAATAGCACTTTGAATTTGATTAACGGGACTTTTGGTCTTGGCGGTGGATTTGGACCAATCAGATGATTGTATAGGGGTATTTCTTAGATATTACGCTACACAAGTATGATATAAGGTAGTATCATTCTGAATTCCATGTTATTCAACCATTTGATATTTACTACGCCGATCCGTAACAACAATTATAAAGAGATCGACGTCCATCAGTGGGTTAACTAACGCGATTACATACCAACCATGAGCTTCAGTCCTCAAGAAAGCCATTTAACAGCAAGCGAAAAGAAGCGCACTCCAAAGTGCGCTCGGTGTAGAAACCATGGGTTCGATTCTATTTTAAAGGGACACAAGGGATTCTGCCGGTGGAGAGATTGCATGTGCCCAAAATGTATGCTGATAGCAGAACGCCAGAGAGTTTTAGCGGCTCAAGTCGCTCTGAGAAGACAGCAAATGCAGGAGCAGAGAGAGCCGTTACCACCGGGAGATGTCTTCACAGCCTTACATAGAGTTAGCGATTCTCAACTCCAGACACCTCCACCAGAATCAGCGGATTCTCCAACATCCAAAGAAGACGATCGAACAGGTTCATATAAACGTCTCCTCAAATTTCACTTTTCATGTACTCGATAGATTTCCACTTTTTTTCATCGTGTATATTTATGAACAAGATTTTAATCTTTATACATTATTTTCTTTATAACACTTAATTATTTTAAAATGAAGATGTATCATTGATATGAGTTTTGAATGTTATTTTGAATGCTTTATTTTTGAGTAAATCAGACTTGTGATCCGGGCTTCGAACGTTTTTCATATCCAATACCAAACTTGAACATCCTTGTTGTAGCACTAAATTATACTTTAAGGAATTTACTGTACGCACACTTGTTTCAAAAGACTTCTTCAAGAAAACTATATAGCATGCTTATATTCAAGATTGATAGACATTTAAGGGGTATATAAACTCAAAAAGAAATGAATAACACTTTCTCCAGTATTGAGAACCAATATCCGAATTATATGAAATACTTTTTCACGATGAGGGTTTTTTCTTCAGGAATTTGTACGGCGAAAAGTGGCTTTCGCGATGTTAAAAAATTGCGATTTTTTTGCGAGTTTCTTTGATACTGTTGTACTTGTTATTAGCGTAGTCTCGTACGTCTCGCATCTGTTCATTTTGAACTTTTAAAAAGCTCATTGGATCTCTCGTAAAAAGGAGAGACATGAAAAGGCCGATTGTTCAAATGCTCGAAATCTCAAAGAAATGATTATACTATTAGCCATTTGAAAGAACGTTCAGAACATTTGATGTTTTTTTTCCCTATTTCAAAGGTTCTATACAATATTGTCTGTATGTATTAGTAATTCACCGTATAGTTGAGGGCTCTCTCTGCATGATATAACAAATAAGATGACTTAATACATGATTAAATTTTATCCAAGAACAGCCCCCAAAGAGAGCCCTTTCTCGACACCGGCTCATTTGACTATCCTTGACAAGTACCTCATTCTTTAACAGCTTGCCCTAAAACTACTTGTTATTAATTTGGATGCTCTTTTTTGTTATAGAAATCAAAAAAGAAGTCGCTTCACCTATTGAAGACTCCTATTCAGAAAGTGAAGTTCAATCCAATTCATTTGGAACGTTTCCCCGGCTTTCAGGTATGTATAGGTCCTGACCTGCTGAGATCAACAGATCTTATACTTTTATTATTACCTCAATAAAAAAATCTTTGACTATGGCCGAGAAGTTAAAATTACAACTTGGCTACATTTTAATGATTTGTAGATGAGTTGAGATACAATTGAGCCCAATCAATTTGGCACAGTATGGCACAAAGGACAAGTCATTTTGATCGTGAAGTGAGAGCTGTACGCCTTACTTTCATATTTGACACACAATAGATCATAAATGGCCTTACAGCTGTAATATTTGCAATCATCGAGATATATTTTTACGATTTGGCGAAAAATTAGGCCATGAGGGCGGAAATAGGTCGAAAGCGGAGTATCGTAATCAATCCTAAGAGAAAAGAAGTAATATGTACTTGCAATTTGCATAGATAAGACAAGAAAGAAGATTTGCTTTTTCGTTGCTTTTTTTTCTTTCTTCAATCGACTTTGTTGAAGTTATTGCAGCAAACATCTCTTAATGAAGTTTTAATTTCACTTCCGAAGCGAATCATATAGAATGATCCGTAGATTTGAGCGCACAAAATAGCGTTTTATCTCATTCATGATAAGTCCGACTCTCGAAATGAAAACGAACGTGATCCCGCGTGAACACGACTAACAACACGTTACAAGGTTATTAAAAGTGATTGCTTTATTTTCAAAGAATCACAGCATGGATCGCTCATTGAGGCGCACTCAAAAGATTCTCATCCGGATTGTACTTGTTCAGCCTTCCGTCCATTTGCCAACTCCTTCGCACCTCATCCCCCAGGTAAGTCTTAATCCTTTTCATATGTACCATTACATTCTTTTTTGTTATTTTTATTTAATAAACTTCAAGGTTCCCCACACCTTGGTGCTACAAACACAGAGCGGCATCGCGCGTCCCAATACTGCCACCATCGCCAAGTTTGTCCATTTGTTTACGCTTGAGTTACACTCGATTTCCAATTCAAAGTTAATTTGATTCCTCCTCCGCTATGTATAATCATTTGTCCACGGACTTCGCCCAAATGATAGTGTGATTAATACCCCGAGAAAAATCGAAAATTGACATCAGTGATGACAGATCAACAGAGATCGAACTAGAGCCTTTAGAGATAACGCCAGCTTAACAGTATCCCTTGGGTTTCGTTCAACAATCTCTATTAGGTCGTTTATCTTATGTGCGGTATTTCTGGCCGTCTCAAAAGATATCTTTTCAGAAATTCCAAATAGCTTTCATTTTCACAGATAGGCCATCTGTTACTAAAAGCGCTGATTTCCAAGTGGCGTGCACCAATATCTGATTTGAATTTCGTCTACACACTGTTCAAAACTTGGTTGGCAATTAGTTCTTGAATGCGCATTTCCTAAAGGATACGTTGTTGAAGACGTGGTTGGTCGTATTTTGCCAATCGATAGATATTATGGGTGTCAAGCAAATTAGTGAAAAGGAACTCCAATTCACTCAATTTCCTCAGATTCAAATTGTTACTGTATATTGTAACTATTAAAAGAGACAAATTCAGGCCTGCAATATTTGTATCAAGAAATAAATTTTTAAACCAACTTTTTTCTATGCATTTTGAAATTTCTATTTTTAACTCCGCTATCGTTAGTAAACTGTTATTGCTACATCAATATCTAATTCATCGTAGCATTCTTTTTTATTTTTCCTTTATTTTTTCAATTTTTTTCCTGAGTCTAGCGATAAGCCCAAAAATGTTACACATAACATTGTGTCTATCTTGAAATAGTGCAACGACATTGACAGGTACAACTAAAGAAACACATCGAGATGTGAATGAAAGTTTTATCGGAAGATCTCCCGTCCGTAGAGCGAACTCTCTCAAATGAAACATCGAAACAGAAACGTCAAAAAAATAGTCTAAAAAAAGACTCGCTTTTCACCTGTGTTCGCAGTATCGTTTTAACAATTGCTGGCTTCTCATCTGCACCGCCCAGACAAACGATATACGAATTGGCTCACTCGTTTGCTCCCTTCATAAGAAGCACCCGCTCAGCTTTTTGCTTATAATCGCCACTACACAAAAATGAGCATCGAATCCGATTTTATTAAGCAAAGCCATTGAAGAATTTGCCTCTGGCTAGGAGATATTTTTCGCAGTCCGTCCTACGATAAGATAAAAGTGAAGGTATAATGTTTTTGGCGAGGCAGACAACTTCCATCTGTTTCGCATCATATGCGGTACCTTTCTATGGCCTTGCTATCGGTAAAATCAAAAAGCAAGACCAAAGCATTTTCTTTTCAGACTTTCTTTATTCAAGTCTTCTTGGAAAGAGATGAAACGCGCGCCTTGCCAACCACACAATAAGAAGTGGAATGGATGCAAACATCCATGACTGCCTTCGCAACTGGAATCCTTTTTAACAAGAATTCCTACTGGTATTCGAGGTTACTAACATGTGGATTTTTTCTTATTTATTTCAGCTTTGAAACGAAAATCTCCGTCGGACATTCAAACTGAAAGCTCACAGCATAACTATAGTATTAGTGCTATGCTTAGTGAAGGTATACAAAACGAGAAGAGAAGGAGGTATTTTACGGAGTGCGAGCCAGCAGACAAGCCAGCTTTCCCACTACTTCAAGTCCCACCTTTCGCACACCGGCGTTCATCCCCGATTGAACTTCTCATGCGAATTTTCCCTAAAATCAAAGTCAGTGTCCTCCAGCTTATCCTACAATCCTGTGGGAACGACGTGGTTCAAGCGATAGAAGAAGTTCTTGCAAAGTGTAAAAGCGACCCTACCATCTTAGCTGACACGGGGCCATGGTCAAGACCACCTTTGATTGAAGATATATATAGAGACTTTAGAGCTTTGAGACCAGATAGCTACAAGTTTGTCCGCAGCCCTGAAACTTTCATGGGAAGCGGGAAATCTGCCTTTACTCCAATTTCACCGTTTTCAAAGTCGCCTTTTCTGGCAGCCTCCAGTCCATCGCACATTGCATTTGCCATGGATGGTCTTCGCAACGGCAAGGACAATTCTGCACCTATTTCTTATTTTCTAGAGCCTAGAATGAGCACCACCGCATTAGTAAACCATACGCGAGATAAAACGAAATCAAGAGATAGTTTAGATATTTCTCCTCAGAGGAAATTGAGTCAAGAATCTGACGATTCTTCAAGCGAGCGAGAAAAGTAATGAGAGCATTTCAATGAGCGCGCGCTCGTTTTCTAGAGTCGCGACATAAAAAAATTCGATTTTCCCCTTCGAGAAACACATTCATTTTGTATATATGTACAGTTTAATATTTCCCTAAGTATTACAGAAAAAAATTCTGGTTTTTCTCGTTTATAAGCTTGACATTTTATGGTACAATCATTGTATATACAAAGTACTTGGGGATTCTGAAAACAGAGATTCCTTTTGTCTTATATTAAATAAGAACCTGTTTAAAAGTGAAAAGCAATAAATATCAAAACTCTTAAAAAGAAAAAGTTTAACTGTTGTTGTTACTAAAAGGGTAATAAATAACCTACATAAAGACCAAAAAAATTGAATTTTAAATTTAAATTTTGAACTCAAAGAATCGAACAATTTTGTTCTACAATTCTTTTATCCCTAAACGTTTGGGCTATAAAGAAAGTTAAATTTTTCCCTTGAGGCAGTTCAGCAAACAAATAATTTTTGTCATTTTCGTATTGTATGGAGCTAGAAAATTCGTTTAAGAATATTTTTAGCACTTGCTCATTTTTGACAAAGATCGCTGATAAAAGGAATTGAAATTTTGAAAATTTAGTCTAATGTTAAAAAAAACTATTCATTGTTTATGAATTATACCGGTTTTAGTAGGATATAAGTTATCGTATTTTCTAAAGGATCACTGAGATGATAAATACTTGTGAAGAGAAGGTACTGAAGGGAAAACGAGGACAAAATGAGAAGACGAGGCTGTTGAAAACTCGTTAAAAATGACAAATTCGACGAATGTTATCGAAAGGAAGCGAATAATTCACCCGTGGGGCTTTAAGGATTCTAAAATAACATCGCAAAACAGTTTTTAATACCGCTGTCAGAGAATTACTAAATTTTCAAAACAAAAGTATGTTGCCATTGAATTGGCTTTTTCCGTTTCGGATCGGACTGACTGAATAAAAACGACTTCATTAAGAACAGATCATGTAGCGATGGAAGTGCTCTGAAAATCTCTCTTCTGACCCTACAGAAATAAGCCCTTGGTTGATCTTTACAGGCTGGTAATGGTGGAAGTGTTTGAAGCATTTTACACTAATCCACAATTCAAATAATAATCAGAATATAGCACCTGTAGAGGGCCGTGTTAAACATTTTTGGATTCGGAAAAGAAGTGCGCCGCCATAAATCGCCTCGAGCTACAAATTATTGCTCATTCTCATTCAGTATTGTGATGAATTCAAAATGGATAGATTCATGACCGTTTACAAAGTTACTTCAAATAGAATTTTAAAGTCAAAGAGACGACAGTCAGACTGGTTTTGAAAGGAGAGCCAAATTTTGTTTTCTTTGACGCGCGATTCATATAATATATACAGCCATTCATCAGTTGAAATTCTTTTGACAATCTTATTAGATCTCGTTTCGTATAGTTTGTTCTAGCTTGTATTCACTGACATAAGATACTTGACAAAACGCGTCGTAAAATCAGCCTTAATTTCCCAAACACAAATTAAGGAGGGAAGCAAGGGGCTTAAATGAACAACACTCCCTCATCTGGGTCTAAAGTCAAATTAAATTAAATACTCTTTAGAACAAGAAAACGAGAAAAAGAAAAAAAAAAAAAGAAAAAAAACGAAAAAAAAAACGGACAAAATATACGGGTTTTTTTTATCTGAGCGACGTCAACTCCAAATAGTACCTGCTTGCCGTAGACCCCGGAAATCATAAAGGCAGGAATCAATATGAATAAGGATAATAATGGGTTGTAATTTAGGTCCATGCCTGCAGGTGTACTTTACTGCGATCTCCTTGGTCGTGTGAGTCGTATTATTTTTCATCAGGATTTTCACCTGCCCACCTCAATCCTCTTGTTGTCTTTGTCTTTTCTCTTAATAGTGCTAAAATGACCTATTTCATTGATATTAGCATTTTCCCTCTCAATTATAAAGAGATAGGGATGGGCAGTTTTCACTGTAAATTGCTTAGTGTAAATTGGAGTGGGCCTTAGCTTGATATTGAGGGAAAAAGATAGAATAACTAATACTATATCATTCAATTCTATTAAGGGGTATCTTTAGCTGAATATCTTAATGAATGTAACCTTACTTTATCTGTCAACTGCATAAGTTCAATGCTTTATTCTACTTTCAATAAACAACAATCACCAAGTTTATTTTAACTCACAGCTCCTACCGGAAAGGAAGAGTCATCATTGTGCTCGTCGAAAACAATCAATATTGCGTCGTTTACTCGTTGTCGTTGAGTTATAATAATAAATTACATTCTGAGGTCTTTAGCTTTATCCAAATCACATTTCATCGACGTATTATTTAAAAACGGCTACAAAAGTACCTATAATTGGAGTCTCCTCGCTCGCTCAAGCCAAGGCAAAATATCTTTCTAAATTAATGACTCTTACAGTATATTCAAAACACGGTTTTTACACCTGGGTTATTTTGTTGAAATTTTCTAAAAATACAATTCACTGAGTCGTTCAGTTGGCCAACGCGCGAGCCAGACTTTCGCGCGCTTTTTCGCTTCTTCAGTCAAAGCTGTGCCTCAGAAAATATAACGGTTCATAATTTTGAAGTTTGATTCAAGCATACGAACTGAACATGAGGGATCATTAATAACCACTGTGGTCTGCGGTAGAATATTATCATCGATATGTCCGGCATTTGCCAACCAAGTCAGTCTAAATCCTCAACTGCGTCTAGCAAATAACCTATAAAATATTAAACACTTGTACCCGGCAAAATACTATTTTAGCCAGTCCAACATAAATTCTTAAAAAAGCTCCACAAAATCTTCAATCTATCAAGATGTACTTTATTTTCTCGTTTAGGAACATTTTAGGAGATTTTTTTACGGTGGCATTTTAATTCTGTGATCTTTCTTTTCTTTCAAAGTACTTTCAATAGTAATTGTGTATAACATGTATTGAAAATCTCATTAAGAGCTTTAGGATCTTAACAATACGCTGCCGAAAACATAAAAGAAAAACCAAGATCAGCTTAAAAAAACTTACATTTTACTGTCTCGTTTGTATTTTGATCAAAAGACGTCAAAGGCCAGAAAATTCTTGATTGCTAAATTTCTTATAAACACGCAAAAATTATTTTAAATTAACGCTCGAAACCTCGATACTTTTTAAGAAAAAATATTCCAGTTGAATAAGTCTGAAATATCAAGAATTATGAGACAGCGCGGAAAAAAATAAAAAAACCTAAGATGTTGTTGAACTTCACCTGCCTAGATACAATGTTAAATTAGAGCTATTTTGTTGTTATTAAGTTGTGTTGTAACCGATGTGGTTAGTTTGAAATTACTGACAGTAAATTCTTTGGTAACTGTCGAACACTTGCTATGCGTCGTATGTCTGAACCAACGATAAAAAGCTACTTTGTCCCCGCATTAGCGCAAATTTCCAATTTTAATGTTATATTGTATCATTCATCTTTTTGATATCTTGAAATTTTTCCGTAAAAATAGAAAAGATCTTTGAATGTTGTTTGATATCGATCTGGCGGGTCACTTCCTTCGTTTCTAGAGTAGACTGGGGAAGTATTTTCACATCTATTTTTTCGCTCGTTTTTCACCCAAAAATAATTTTTGAAAATAAAAAGCGAACTTACAACGACTAATTATTAACCTTTTTGAATTTTTAGCTGAAAAAAGACGGTTAAAAAAGGACATTTTGAGGGTCAACAAAGCGAACTACGTCTTCGAGATGAATTACACAACAATAAATCATCTTCAAGTGGTCATGACTTGAGAATCAAAAAACGGCAGTCCTAGGTTCCTAAAGCGCCTCGGCTCTTTTTTTCAATATAAATTAATCGTTGGAAGAAGTTTGATATATCTGTTTATCAGTCAGCAAACTTCGCGATGCATTAGAACTACTCAAACCAAACAAACTCCATGAAGTTGACAAATTCACTGTCAAACACTAAGAATAATAGCAGTCAGTGAAGCAGGTGCTCCTTACGAAAATGTGATTAAAGCTCGAACTAGATGGAGTTTTGAAGGCACATTGTTGACAGCTTACATTGCCTTGATGCTGTATCACTTCCTCAGGGTATTTTGAAAAGCCGGTTTTGTAATTCTAAACTACTTGTGTAATATACAATCCAGGAAGCTTGTTGGTTACTCGTTTTTATTATCTTTAAAGTAGCAAAGAAATATTACAGCAGTCTTAATGAGTGCGTTTGGACCTATTGGGGTTTAAGCCGGATGATAGCCTAGATTGTTTTAGGGGTTCTAAATAAAATTCATCATTCATAAGCCTATTCTTATTAAATCTAAATCGATGACCAAGGCAAATTGAAGCGGAAACGACGGGCGCTTTTGACAACTGGTAATAGATTTTTTTAACAAAAATTGCAATCGTAAACAAGCCCTGCTCCTTTATTCATAGTATTTGTTTGGCTTGATTTACTTAGATACGACCCGAAAATAATCCTTGAGCCTGAAACAATATATTGTATATATTTATAATGTATATTTATACAAAACGCCTTTTGATTAGTAGCAAAACTTGCGATTAATGAATAATGGATTCGGTGTTCGTTCAATGACACTCGCTAAATTTATCATAAACTTGACCAGCTGAATTTGTTTTTCTTTGAAAAATTTATCAAAACTGCGGGGTATTTACAAGCTATCCGGACAATTTAGCCTTTTATGAATTTCTAATTACGCACAAGCATAAATTGAAGTCATTAAGTTGACACACACATTGAGTAAATTGTTCCCATCCACATCCATGAGTTGAAGTAGGTGAACAAAACCTCAAGTTTTCGCAGCACCAGACGTGAAAAAACCAGCATTTGTGGTGAAAAATTCACAAACAAAACCCTCATTACCCGTTTCTATCCTTTCTTAAATGTCTTTGAGAAAGAATATTTGGAGAAAGGGATCAATATAATCTGTAGATCTTAGCTATCACAGAAAGAAAACCATCAATAAAGCCTAAGGCCTTAATATATATTTCTGCTCGTGTGGTTTGAACGGATGAACTGATCAATATCTATAATTCTGCTTCTTTAAGGATATGCCTTTTTCTTTTTGTTAATCTAAATGTATTAGATTTAATTGGGTAACGATTATACAAGGTTTGGTTGTTCTTTTTGAGTTTAGAGTCGGGCTGTATGGAGATCAAAAACGAGCTTAGCGGACGCTAACCACGTTCCGTGCGCTGTCACCAAAAACACAGACGCGTTATTGAGCTCGTCAAAGCTCAAAAATAATACCACAAATTCTATCATCAAAACAATAGGCATTTTATCAATTGATTAAGAATTGTAACGGAAATACTGAAGACGACGCTGTTACAGATGTTGCTGATGCGTGGTGGTGATCTGATAATAGTCGAGTGGACGCCCCTAACGGTTAATGCTATCGCTCAGTCCACGCCGGGCTAACAACGGCCAACAAACACAACAGCCCAATATTGGAAACACGTTGTGCAAATTACATCGAAATGATACCAGTAACATTCAAAAATCACGCATTAGAAACTGCTTAAATTTTTCGATGATTTTGATTACAGGCCGCATTAAAGGAAGCGGTTTCCTTGCCATTTGCTTAACACTCATTTAAAACTCGTGAAAAAGCAATTTCTAAAAACGCATGTCGAAGGTTACGTGCGAATATAATTTTGTAAGCTTGAAATTGCCTTTATGATTATTTTCCCCGATGATTTGGTCTTGTTTTCTGCTCAAAAACCGCCGAAAGATAATTTACCAACTTGTCTTGTGCCGTAAGCGTGTCAGTCGAAGGATCCAATTATGACTTGCGATTTGAATTCAAATTGATTCATAATCAGGCAAGTTTGATCACCTTGGTGAGATGTGAAATATCTAATGCCTTCCGTTCAGTATTACCTCGAAAGATACATTTATCATGACCAAGTGGAAATGAAAATAATAATGATGATTAATTGTTAATGATGAATATTTTTCATTTTGGCCCCACGGTGAAATAATAATGATAAGAAAAAACAAATTTCTATTAATTTTTTGCTAGCTGAAAGGTGAAACTAGGAAATGAATAAAATTGAAATATTCTTCAATAAATTTTGTTGATGGGATACCTGTGGCTTTTGATCACCGGCTGCAAAGACCACGTGATGGCGGCCATATTGGAGACTATCCAACTAACACCCTTTCCTAAAAGCTCTATAGAAAATAATCATCAGCATATTTGTTGTCTTGTCATCCAACATGGCTGCCATCACACAAATGCAAGTGATCATTAAATTCCTCTATTTTATAGCGAACATTGGGTAAAAGGGCTGAAAAACCGAGTCAGCGGTCAGGGGTACGCGGACTTACCTCCCTCCAAAAAAAAAAAAAGGAAAAAAATGCTTATGGTTTCAAAAATCAATATCAGCTACAAAAGTGCAGAAATTAAGTTCATTTCTTGAAAGTTAAGAAAAAATTGTATTTGAATTTATTAACCAATGCCCAAGGTTTGTTTTTATGGTATGTAGAACTTTTCTAATTAGTTTGTACTAAAATGCTTGTCCCTAAAAACCTCGACAAATTTTCAAGCAGCCATGCTTGTTCTCTTAGACAATTTTGCGCATGTGCACACTGTGTAATTATGAATTGATAACTTATCAACGGTTGGGTTACCTGTGTTGTGGGGCTTGATACTTGGGTATCAGGGTATCCTTCTTTTGGGTTGCCTGTGTTGCTTGATGCTGTGTATTATTCTGTTGGGCTACCTGTGGTGCTTGACATTTTGCATCAGCAGTTTTAGCCGGCTTTTGGGTTGCCTGTCTTTTCCTAAAAATCAAGTGACGAAGAATACACCTTTTTAGCTTGGGAGTGAGGTTTCCCCCATATCAGACCACGTTTCATTCTCTTGAGAATAAGATTCTTTGTTTCATTGTATCCATATTCATGTGTCTTCAGATGTGCAACCGTTAAACAAAGAAATGATACTCTAGGGAATGACTTATGGTCTGAAATGGGAAGACATTACGCCCAGGCTAAAAAGGTCTATAAAAAATGTAAAGGAATAAAAATGTTTTCTAAAGTAAAAAAAAAAAAAATTACAACCAAAGTAAATGGGTTTATACTCCAGTTGATAAGAAATGCTTTTAGACCGTTACGATTACAGTTAAGCAGCTTTCTCCGATGTTCTTAAGGAACCGCAAATAAGATTCTACAAACCGCAATTACGCAGTATATAATTTATGTCAAGTAGCTCGCATCTTGAATGAGGAATCTCGTGTTATGGTTCCCGGCCATGCATGCACCGTATCACGCGTCATCCATCATCACAACACTCAAGTTTCGAGTTCTCTTTTGCTCAGGGTAAGCCAACCACGATTTTGTGTGAAATATTCTCATGTTCCATTGAAGGTGCGTGGAATTGCGCTGGTATTTGTGAATATTCTGACACTGAATTGAGGATAAACCCGAATGATTGAGTATGTGACCACGGAAAACAGGCGGAAATAATTCTAAAAAGGTCTATAGTATATGAAGACATCAGACATCAAACATCGGTTATCGTGTATTCCGTGTTATACCAGAACAAGCATGTGTTCAAGAAAAACACGCAAATTAAACTTTATGATACCGATATCGGTTGTTCATCATGCCTAGTATTATAGATTACAAGTCCGCATAAATAAAGGTAGAAGGCTTCTCGCATTATACGTCACGTAACAATTCATGGATCACGCAGTACACATCATATTTCGTATCGTATTTCGTGCATCACATATCCCGCATCCTGACGCATTACGAACAAAACGTACGACACATTTCACGCATGACACATAAAGTAATCACACATAATAATCGCATCACACATAATGCATCACGCATCATAAATCACGCACCATGAATCACGTTTTTCGCATCACGTATCATAAATCATGCATCACACATCACACATCACGTTTTGCGCATCACACATAATGCATCACGCATCATAAATCACGCATCACACATCACACATCATGTTTTGCGCATCACACATAATACATCACGCATCATGAATCACGCATCACACATCACACATCACGTTTTGCGCATCACACATAATGCATCACGCATCATGAATCACGCATCACGTATGATGCATCACACATCATAAATCACGCTTCACACATCACGTTTTGCACATCACACATAATGCATCACGCATCACGCATCACGCATCACGCATCACGCATCACGCATCACGCATCACGCATCACGCATCACGCATCACGCATCACGCATCACGCATCACGCATCACGCATCACGCATCACGCATCACGCATCACGCATCACGCATCACGTTTTTCGCATCACGCATCACGCATCACGCATCACGCATCACGCATCACGCATCACGCATCACGCATCACGCATCACGCATCACGCATCACGCATCACGCATCACGCATCACGCATCACGCATCACGCATCACGCATCACGTTTTTCGCATCACACATAATACATCGCGCATCGCACACAAAGCAACACGCGCAATTCCTCACACATTGCGCAAAACGAATCATGAATCACGAAGTACACATCACGAATAACACAAGGTATTTCACGCATCACATATCCCGCATCCTGACGCATCACGAATAACACAAGGTATTTCACGCATCACATATCCCGCATCCTGACGCATCACGAATAACACAAGGTATTTCACGCATCACATATCCCGCATCCTGACGCATCACGAATAACACAAGGTATTTCACGCATCACATATCCCGCATCCTGACGCATCACGAATAACACAAGGTATTTCACGCATCACATATCTCGCATCTTGACGCATCACGAATAACACAAGGTATTTCACGCATCACATATCCCGCATCTTGACACATCACGTTTCAAGGATAACGTTTTGCGCATTATTCCTAAAATAAATGTTATAATATACTTATTCCACATCGCGTACTTCAAGCCCCGCACAACTCTTTTCGCACCATTATCGCAACACGAACCACGCCCTACAATTCAGTTACGCATCGCGCACTACACCCGCACATAATAGATAACGAAAACAACTGAGAGCATTCCACAACACACACACCCCACATTCCACATCGCACAAACATATACTATCATACACTAACAATCAATTACAGGAAAAAATAAGATGCACTATGAACACACTTTTAACATGAACACTAATATACAGCAAACTCCATTGGTCGATTCTGGTCTAGCTTCGTTACAAATATCGGTTCTTCTTCTTACTTCGTGTCGTGTTTCTTGTACCGATTTTAAACCAGAATGCACCCTTTTAGCGAACTCAGCCAAGAACTATGCCCTTTTTACCAAGGTTTTTGTAAAAAAATATGAAAAGAAAATATCTAGCTATAGAAAAAGATATTTAGAATCGACTTCTCGATAAAAATAGGTTCGCAAAATTCTAAACCAAAATGCAAAGTTTTGGCGAACTCAGTAGAGACCTATGGATTTTTTACTTTTCGTGACACTATATGAATAGGAAATCTATATTCAAAGATGTATAGGACCAACTTCCTGATAAAAAGATTTGCAAAATGCTATACCAAAATGCAACTTTTTGGTGCACAAAGTAAAGCCGGACCTATGAACAACTTTTTCTAAGCTTAATCATAAGGTTTTCGTGTACTATAAGAATAAGCTAAGAAACCTCTTGTAAAAGATGTACAGAATTAACTTCAGTGAATGATCATGAACCTCATAATAATAAGGTTTTCAAAATCACATCAAAATGTCCATCATTTTCAGTCATTTGTAGCATGTAAGGTAAACACGGAGACAAGAAATCAGAGCATTTGGTCGCTGTTAGGTTTCATTGCCATCTGATATTACTTAACAAGAAGACGACAAGTCTGCACGTCAGATGATTATTTGCTCTTATTTGAGACTTTGTGTCCAGTGATTAAGACAGTAAAACAAAAGGCTGGGGAATTAAGGGTTTAAGATGTCACTTCTTTCCTTAATAATGAACGGCTTTTCGTGAGGAATTAGAGGACTATTTGTGGTACATAGACCTTATTTAGCATTTTTGTGAGAATTTTTTTCTCGTGCGCTTATTTTTTTCATTCTTACTTGTTGTATTTCTAAAAAGAAAATTTATTTCTTTAGCTTAAAATTGAAAGTATGGTCGATTTTTTAAAAAAAATTTAGAGAAACTGTAATGTCTTGTCTTAAAAGATGTGTCGTAAGATTACAAAAATCACGAGAACGATAGACAAAGAAGCTATGCGCGATCATGTCAGTGACAGCAGCCATATTTGATCATAAAAGAACAAAAGAATTCGAAAATCTCTTCCCTTAAGAAAAGGAATTCTTTCCCTTGTAAAACGACTTTTAAAAATATATTTTTGTCATCCAATATGGCTGCCATCACGTGACTGGTTAGAATTAGCCTGCATAATCAAATTTTCGCGCAGTGCTTAATGGGATTCTTTGGGAAAGAGGCATCATGCATTTTTATTCATTTTTTGGTTAGAACTGTTTTTCACGAGTGGGAACTTAGGAAACTGTTCATGACATTCAGAACATACACGGTACGACATGCCTTAACATTGAAATGGCTTCCCATCGGTATTCCAGTAATTCATCCAATCACAACCTGTATAGTTACGGTTACGGTAAGATACTTTACGGCTAGTGGCTCGTTTCTATTCCCACTTTTAAGAAAACCGCTCTACAGAGTACTACACGAAACTAATATACTTACCGGGGTGACTAGCAGACCAGTCTATTCTCAATAGCTTAAAGCGTCCACATGGGTAACTGTTTCCAAAGGTCACTAGTGCGGCGAGATCTACAACAAAACACACACACACACACAAACAAAATTATTTTTGACTTACAATTTTTTTTTTTCAAATTCAGCATTTTCCATAAATTGGTTCACTGGTCACAGACAAAGCATTCAATCGAGGCTGCAAAGTAGTTTCAAAGGATTATTCAAATTTGAACCTTGCAGCCTCGACTGAATGCTTTGTCTATGACTGGTGAACCGATGTATGGAAAGTGGTGAATTCAAACCCGCACGAATCACCCTGGGGATATAAGGTTAGGATCTCATCCACGTCCTAAAACTTCTGCTTCGGCTATACAGCACGTCCTTACGCAATATTACGCAATCAAGAGAATTTTAATAATGGGAGCCGCTTAACAAAAAGGTGTAGCCATTTATTCACGGGCATCTTAGAGCATGGGTGTTTGTCTTCTTTTCACAAAAGGGTTGTATATAATATACTTCAGTTTCGAGTTCTCTGTAGCTCAGAGTTAGCCTCGATTTTGAATAGAATATTTATGTGTTCCAGTGAAGGTCCGTGGAATTTCAAAGTGTTTGTATCGTTGAAGTCGTGCATTCTTTACTTTACTGTTGGTATTAGTGAATATTGTGACCCTGAAATGAAGCCAAGGCCCAGTTTAGACGTCGAACTTTTGCCACGTCGAATCTAATTGCCTTCGAGGCCAGCGGCTAAGAAAACGCCGAGAACTACCCTATAAGACATCAGTTCTTCTGCTTAGCGCCAGGAGACGGCATGTGTTAAGTTTGGTCTACATACTTCTACGAATTTAATTTCGAGGAAAAAAGCGCTCGACGTCAAAGAGATCGAGTTGAGCTCGACGTATGAACTGGGCCTAACCCTGAGTGAATGAATCTGTAAATAAATCAAGGAATACAGCGGTAACACACTATCTTATGAATACAGAAAAAGGTCTATTATACCGTGGGATATTCCTATATATAGTTCTGTTTTACCGGTCTTGATCTACCGTTTTGCATCTGTCTAACTGCGCGATTTCGTGCACAAAACCAAAATTGTGGGATTTTCCTTCAAATCTGGAGGACTTTCTATTGCCCGCGTAAAAATCCGCCAAAAAACCCGCACATTCATTTTTAATAAGTTAGGAAATCATAAGGCTATAATGATCTGTTATTGTTGTGCTATCGCATGCATACCAGACAGACATCAAATAATCTTTCCCACTAGACGTAGGAGGAGGGGGCACGTGGGCATGTTCCCCTAGATCGAGTTGGAACTTAGCGGGTTGAATTTTGTGAGGGAGGAAAACCAGATAACCCGGAGAAAAACTCGAATCAATAGAGAGACCTTACAAGCTCGCTCACATGTGATGCCAAACCCAGGAATCGAACCTGAGACCTCAGAGGTGAGGGCGAGTGTACTAGTGCTACATACACCACCCTTGATTACGAAAAAACAAAGCAAAAACAAAAACAAAAAAGAGAAAACTATTTGACTAGAACTGAGTTCTACAGCTGTCGTGGGATAGGCGCATTCAACAATGATACATTCACGGAAATAACTTTTTTTTTCTTAGTTTACAAATAGACATATTCAATTCAAGGGGAGATTTGACCGGAAGTAACTATACGTTGTTGTTACAATTCTGCGTCTATTTTCTCCAACAGCGATGCATTCTTAATATTGGCTATCAATCATTATTCTCTAAGAGGCTTTTCACAAAGGTAGGATGACCCTGTTGCTAAGAATAATCCTTGCTTTCCTTCCCCAGGGAACATGGAATACAAAGAAATTATTTCAAACAATATTTCAAATACAAAGCAAGAGGTCTGAGTCATGTTGAATTGTTCTTTCCGTCTGGGCTAGAACAAAAACACAGTGTTTGGAATAACTTCCGGGTTTGGGTGATACCGTCCACAGCTTTCCCTCTTTAACTCACGTACTCTAGAGGAAAAGCAAAAATAAAATGAAGCTTCATTCGAAAATCCTACACAATTTGTCTAAGGGAATTCTGCCTATGAAATTTTCTCAAAACTAAGAAATGAACCCTTGAATACTCCTATCATAAGTTCACCTAACCCAAGAATCTAACCAATCCAAGAAAGCTGCAACAAGGAGAGGATTTGACGCTGAGAAGAAATATGTTGGAGAAAAAAAAGTTGTTTGAATAAAACTATGTAAATAAAAGGATTTATTCCCGTATGTAGGGAAGTTCCAAGTTCAATGTAGACAGAGTTTAGTTCAGTATTATACAGTTTTCTTTTTTAATTCATTTGGACACAAATCAATGAATCGGGCAAGGAAATTAGTTCCTAAGATGAACTCGTCACCATAAAACAACTTTTATTCGTCTTGGAAGCTACAAAAATAGCTACAAATGGACTACAAGTTATTATCCATTACGTAAAAAAAAAAAAAAAAAAAAATACAGATGTTATAATAAAGTTAGAATTTTAAAAAGTTTATAAACAGACTATCTTATGTATTTATGATAAGTTAAGGTTGGAGATGGACTTAGGCCCAATGCCTTTTATCTAGTTATCAGATAAAATTTAATTTTCATATATGACGGTTAGTAACAACGTCTTTATTACCTAAAATTTTTTTCCAGTATTTATAGAAAATATTTATCAAATCATTTCGAAATTAATATAAGGTGAAGGCTGCTCCACAAAAACTGTTATTTAAACTATTGACTTCATACAATGATATTTACGTAATGTATATTTAGGTTATTTCGGTTGATAAATAGTCTAAAAAGAATCAAGGAACCGAATGTTAAAGGAATTTTGAAATTTATAATTTCACTTCCATAAGATAAAATGGAATCTGAGAAATATAAAGTTAAGGTTAAAAATGGATTATTATTATTTTTTTTTTTTTTACGCGAGAGAAGTCTTCAAAACAGGAAGTTTCACCATTCTATTCATTCAGTTCATGAATAATTTGTCCCTTTGTCTACGAAACCGCATCTACCTTCTCGAAGACTATTGTAAAGGTAACATATGTTTGTTCGAGAGCTACTATTAACACAATAGCCAAAATAAGAACATTGTTAATAGAACTAGCCAAACAATAGCACATTAATGCACGTCCTTCGCCAAAAACATATCCAATATTTATACTAAACACTTTTGGTCAAAATAAAATAGAATGAGGACGGTTTCAGATTGAAATTAGCTCGATTTTGGCCCCCCAGTGGTGCGATGTAAAAAACGATATTTGGGAAATTAATGAGTCAATGTGCAAGACAAAGTGGTTTACTTTATTGAAAGAATGACCGTATGTTTCTCGTACAATTATTTTGCGCTTTATCTATCCACTTTGCGCGCTGGGAGAGAGTACTAAACTTAAACAAATTTATCATTGTTGTTATAATTATTATGATTATTGAAAAGATTAATTTTAACCAGGTTAGGATAACAACAAAACGATTCAAAATAATCCTTTACACGAACCTGGTAGTACACGAACATATTATATTTTAGTATCTCAATAACCAAGGTATTTGGAGTGTCATATGTGGATTGCAGTCTATAATGATCTGTAGGAAAATCCTTAATTTTTTACTTAATCCAATCGTAATAGATTCTGGCTGAGTGTGGGTCTATGTTCGTCTACCAATCCAAGTGCAGTCTTAACTTCAATCATCGCTTTTCAGTTCAATGGCAATGAAATCTGACTGAGTTTGTTTATCTTGTGCGTACCAATCCGAAAGCATTCTCGCGCCATCACCACTTGTCACTGCGTTGGCAACTATGAGATCTCACCGAGTTCCTATACGAATGTCTATCCCGTGTATACCAATCTGAATGCACTCTTGAATCAAAACTGTGCGGTACTAACCCGCCAGAGCAACAAGAGCACAGGATATGAGGTGCTGTTGGTGTAGCAAGGGCTGTATATCTGCCACACTTTGTGGGCCAGTAAAGTTGGCTTGGCACATAAGAGCCTACAAAATGTCCTCTTTCATCGGGAGTATATGGACGAAAACTTGAGTACGAAGCGTGAAAAACATTAAAATCTTCTTCCTCTTTGTCCTCTTCTTGTTTCACTTCTGAAGTAGGAACTAACATCTTCCCTTTCTTTGATATTCCTGAGGCTTCATTTTCAGTTCCTTCTTCGATTTTTACTTCTCGGCTTTCCATTTCTGTTTCTTCTTCAACGTTGCTTCTTGTCGGCTCTAAGTCATCGTCATTGACTTCGTTTTCATTTTGATTTCGCTCTCCTGAACCAATTTCTTTAATTCTTGCACTATTCGAGTCTTCGTGTCTTTCCCCTCGCGAGCCAGGTAATCCCGCTGCAACATGCTCATGACAGAAGCAGGAAAAACCACAGCCCTGTCGACCTAACGAACGTCGCTTTACTCTCCTTCTTGGCCGATATTTGTAGTTAGGATGCTCAATCATGTGAAGCTCGTTCAAGAGTTTAGCTTCAGCAAAAAACTTTTGCCTCTCTTCCTCGCCTAATTTTCTCCATTCTGTGCCGAGGATCTTGCTAATTTGAGAATTGTGAAGCTTTGGGTTCTCTTTCGCTAGCTCTCGACGCTTCTTACTTGACCAGATCATGAACGCGTTCATTGGTCTTTTGATATGCGGTTCAGTGGTCATACTGAATGTTTATCAATCCAGGGAAACCTTGCAAAAATTTCCCAAAATTCACAAGAACTTCTCCAGCAACTCCTAGAAGATCTAACCTCAATAACTAGATCTCTTATCCTGGTATGTAAGAGCAGATACCAATGCAGTTGAAGTTTAGCTTCAATTAGGATGTCTCTTCGCTATGCGCTTGACTTCTGTATACTGTAGAATGACTGCTCCCCGTTTGACCAACTCTACTTGTTTAAGTCCTCAATTGCCATCCTTTTATTCAATGTGATCAACAAAAGCTCTCTCAAATCAATTAAATATTTATAATCACTATTCACTGGAGCCAAAGATCAACGACATAATTACAAGACACTATTTGTTCATCTACTAAGGACCAAGAAAAGCTCCATTAGCAACACACTGAAAATAATCCCCAAACAACATTTTCGCTCATTTTTTAACCTAGGAAACTCTCTAAACCATTTTTCGTACGACCTGGATGAGTTTTGTGCACGATAAGTCATTTTTCTTGGACATAAAACGAGTCTTTTGTGACCCAGCTGTTGATTTTGAGACACCTAAAAGTTTTTCTAATAACCTGTTTCGGCTTGTCACTTTCTTACTGGTGATATATAATACCGAAAGAAATGAAACTCCCGAGTCTTGTATTGCTTGGAACAGGACAAATACACCAGCTTTAGAATCTATCAATGTCCTTGTTATTAATACTAGCGCACAGAACAAATTTGTCTAATTTAGGACATAAAATGAATTCAAGAAGGCAATCACGTGATATAGAGGATAGATTTTGGAACTGCAAATGGGGTCGAATATATAGGACTTGCGTGCCATTTAAAACTTTGGAATTCAAAAATCAAGCTAATTGGGAAACCTTTCATGAAATTTTTACTTTACCAGATGGATTTGAAAATGGAATGAAATTTGAAGTATAAATTGGTCCTATTTTTGTCGGTTTTTTTCTGTGTTTGCCAAGGTCGAATGAATGGATTAGCAATCAGTATATTATCCAGCTCTCATAATCATTTGTGAGCAATTGTTTTGGACTTGCAATTATCTTCTAAAGCGAGGTAATGAACTTGACTTGGATAGCTGAGTTGCAACCGAATCAGTCTTGACGAAGTGGGACAGAAAATAAAAGAGTGGTAGGAAAGTGTAGGATAGAACTTAGGGTACAAATAAATTGACGGAAAGGGAGAAAAAATAAATGTCTAAGAAACCACAACAGAAAATAAACTTTGGTATCGAAAACATTGAAAGGCTAGATGTAAACTAGCGATGTAAACTAACGAAATTCGTTGCAATAGAAAAGAAGAAGAATAGAAGATAGAGAAAATATTTACGTTTGAGAAACAAAAGTATTTTTGTGGAGAAAAGACGAAAAAGAAGAAGAAGAATAGTATTGAAAAGAAGAAGAAAAAGAAGACAGACAAAATATTTATTTAGTATATGAAGCAAAAGTATTTTAGTGAAAAGAAAGACGAAAAAAAAAAACAACAAGAATAATACTACAGAAGAAGAAGAATAGAAGACAGAGAAAATGCTTCATTTTAGGAAGCAAAGGTATTTTAGTGGAAAAAGGACAAAAACATGTTTGCCTTTTTGTACAACTTTGGTTGAAAAATGAAAATTACAGAGGTTTTTTCCAGGAGTATAGCACCATATGGGAAGAACTTCCTCTAAGGCGCGCATTGTATGCCATAGTTAGTTCCATGAGTGATTAATCGTATATTTTGCTTAAATAGTATATTTGCCTCAAAACTCTTATAACAAGAACATTAAGCTAGCAGTAGGTGGCACCACGATCGACAGTTTCAAAGGAAAAAAATTCTTGACCAAAATAAGAGGATTTCTTTTGTCAGATGAAGTTCTGTTCTCTTCTTTTTTCCTGATCAAACAAAACACACCAGGAGAAAAGATATAATACTTCTTAGAAAAGAAATCATCTGGCCTATCAAATATCATGGATCGTAGTATTTAGGAAAGGCAATTTTCAAAGATTTTTTTCTTTGGGATCGGCGGGAGGTCCCCAAAAATGCAATTTCTAAAGAAATTTGTAATGTACTTTTTACAAAAGAAAGCAAAAAAAGTCAATTTTGCAGTATAATTAGCCTTACTTTTTGATGAGCGCGAAGTACAACCAAGTGCCTCGCAAGATGGCAAGAAAAAAATCACAATGCGAGTGAATAGATATGAAAAAATTAAAGAAAATAGCAACAACGGTTTTCAATATTTTAACGATGAGCTAAGATAAAGCAATTTTTACTAAAATATTTTCTAAGCCATTGTACTTTGAATATCAATAGACAATGAACCCTATCTTAACTAAAAACGCACGTAAATACCTCACAATTTGAAGGAAAAATATTTTAAACTAAAATATAGATTTGAAAAAAAATTTTAAAACTTCAAAATTTTAAATATAGTTTAGACTTTGAGATTTAAATAGGTTTTAGATGAAGATTGTTTTTTAGCTATTTGTGTAACTTTTTAAATGGTTTTCTGTTATTCTAGCAGGCAGATTCTAACGAGAAATTGAGAAAAGACTGTTTATTGAATAATAAGCTTTTACGAATGCAAATTGTCATTGGTATTAAATACCCACAAAATAGCTGTATTCAAAGGAACACATTTTAGCCAGTGAATGGTGTACTATTCAGATTACAATACAATATATTATTGACTTTATTTTATAGACGTTATTAAATATTAACAACTACTTGCATTAAAATACGCTCAGAATTTCATAGAAATCTTATTTCTTGGATTCTGGAATCCACTGAAAATTATCTCAAAATTGACAGAGTAATAGGAAAAAGAAGAAAAATAAAAATGGCTGGTAATAGTGCGTTGGTCTTTAGATAGCAAGGGTGGATCACGTAGGCTTTTTCTAGAATATAGGCGTCATTAAATACCTTATTTAATAGCAATTTCTTCTTTCTTACTGCCTTGCATGTGAATAGCCTATTCATTCATAGGAACATAACAAAACTACTAATTGTGAAATAGCTGCCAAGATCCGAAATAGAATAGGAACCAGATTGTTACAGCTTGTCGAAAAACCGAATCCCCACTGACTTGCAATATTACACAAACACGTTCATTCATCTACCCAATACATTATCCTTCCAAGTAATAACACACGACTGTAAACTAAATGTGATTTCTTTACAATCTAAGCATTATTTAATCGTCGCTTCAAAGGTTTGCGGCACGGAGTATTGGAGACGCGCGGTGTTCATGTCACCCGCCCAAAATTGATCGTTGGTGTCACTCACTGTAAAAGACTTTCTCTTTGTCGAATTGAAAATGCTCGCTCTTAGATACCCCCTACTCAAATCTTTGATTTATTGGAAAAAGTAATTTTCTTATTAGTCGACGGATCTCGGCTGTGTATAAAGTTAATCTAGGCATCCGTTCTTTATACCGAAAATTCATTATTTAAAGCACTCCTTTGGCTACTTAAAGTTTTTTCTTTTTGCACAAGTTTTCTCGGTTAACATGAACAGTGGTTTGTTTTAATTTTTTTGTTGTTGTCGTGGTTTTTTATTGTTGTTTTTGTCGTCCGTTTCGCTGTTGTCAGTTAAGTGATCCTGCTTTTATTCCTTTTCTGTTCTGCTTTTTTTGTTGTTGTTGTTGACGGTTTATTTTGTTGTTACTGCTGTTTTAAAGAAGATTGCGTTATACATTTAACAAGAAAAATAAGGGAAAATAAAGTTACTGTTATTGTAGCTGCGTTTCTGATTACGTCGTCACACGGGATTGTAGCTTTTATTCTTGTAATTTTTCAGTTTTTTCGCTATCATATACTATACTGTGCGATATGAATCTTGTAGTTATTATATATTGTCTTGTTGTTGATCAATTAATATGTTGCTGCTAGTGGAAATTCATTATTTTTGATTGCATATCGTAGCTCAATGTTGTTTAAGAATTTCTTATTATTTTCCTTCTGAAATTATAATATAGTTGTTACTCATGCTGTTATTATTGAACAGTTTGATGTCTATCTCATTATCGGTTAACTTTTTGCCTAAAGGCTTGTTCAGATTGCTGGCGTTTCATGGTGTTTCACGGCGTCTGAAAGTTTATTTTGGTAGAGTGAGGTTGGTTTTGGTTATCGTTGATATTATCATGTGGCCGTTTCTGCTGTTGCTACTGCTGCTGCTGTTACGTTTTTGTTGTTGTTGTTGCTGCGGCTTGTGCTGGTGGTGGTTGTGCAGTTCTTGTGCTAACGTTATTGTTGTGTATTTTTTGTTATAAGTTTCCACTGCTATTCGAAGGAAAAGCGTTGTATTGCTTTTTTAACAGTTGAAGCAGAAGTTACCAAATTCGTACTTTATTCAAGACTTATTAGACATTTATTCAAGACTGAAATTTGACAAAACCTTTGTTTTTAAAAGGACTGAAGGAATAAAAACTCGTATTTAATTTTCATAGCAAAACAACTTTAACTTAATTCATTTATTATCGAAACAGTAAAACGGTCTTCAAAGTAACTAACGATCACGAAATTACACAAAAACCGCCAAGTGGAAAATAGTGACAGCTATAAAAGCTTTAACCTGACTTCATTCGATTACCAAGAGAGACAAATTTCATCAAAGTTTGAAATTTAAGTGTTTCAAGTACTACCATTGAGAAAAATTTTAAATGACAATCAATATTACGGTACGACTATGAAATGGTTTCTCTCTGAACCAATCACAAACCAAGAAAACGGAAGCCAGCCAATCAGAATGCTTGAATATGAAAGCCATTTGAGTGTCACGGTTTTTGCTCCTTTGTTCGGTCTAATGCTACGACTCAGGCTTTTTATACATCTTCATATTACAAAAAATTTGGGTTAATATGAGAGGGAGCAGTCTTAAAATTTCAAATGTATTGACTTAGAATAAAAATATTGGCACCAACACGAAAAAGAATAGAGACTAGATGAGAGAGAAATAAGACCAAAGAAACGAAGAAACGAAAAACGAAAAACGAAAAACGAGAAATACTAACGATGAAAAACACCTCTTTTTTGGTGGCTTTCTTTTCGCATTTGAAAGATGTCGCTTTGGAAATTAAAAGGAAAGAAGAAAAAACCGAAAAACTTTGTTTAAGAGGTTTTTGCCTTAAACTCCCCACAAAGAGTTGTTCAATAAGACACATGAAAAGCAAAAAAAGCAAAAAGGAAACAAAAAAATGAAGAAGAAAAAATTTAAAACAACGGAAAACGTGAAAAGGAAAGGGAAAAGTAAAGGAAAAAAAGTAAAGGAAAAAAAGTAAAGAAAAAATCGTAACAAACGAAAAAAAGAGGAAGAATAAGATAATAACTTGAATTTGAAAATTGAACCATCCTTTGATGTTCAATCCAAAAATAGTCAAATGCTATCAAAATTAAATAACCTCTAAACTACAATTTCACACTTTTAAGTTTAAGTAAGCCCATGAATAAAAACCCTAAAAAGTTAAGCAAAAACTAATGAACTCATACAATGGTTTTGATTAGTTAAATAAGCCATTTTCTGGCTAATCGTTGTGAATTGTTTTCTAAACATTAAAAATTCAACGTTTTTTTACTTGAAGCCAGGCAAAGAACCTATAGTGATAATAGCCATTTATTCTGGGTGTTTGGTAAATGTAGTGTATGAGACAGGCTGTCCTGTAATCCACACCGATTGGCTACCACAGAGTTGACAATATCATAAGAGGTAAGAGTACTAGTAAAATAATAAGCCATATAACCAAAGGAGAATATGGCATTTAGGGCGTACTAAGAGGTAAAAATGAAGAATAACAATATGATTTTAAGCCTGAAAAATCAAAAATCAAAAATCCCTGTACTCTGAAATATGTTTGTTGTGTCAGAAGAAGAAACAGATGGCAAAAGCAGAAAAAAATATAGTAGGTCTCTCAGAAGCCTAAAATTTTCGGCTTCAATGTGATACTATACATTGAAATTTTATCTTTTCTCGGCTTCCCTGTTTTCCCTCCTATTTTTTTGTGTTACACTGAGGAACTAATTATTAAGATTATAAACGAAGAATGTAAGCTCTTCTTGAATAAAACTTAAGCTTAATTTTGAGTAAAAAAAAATCATTATCATTAAGAACTTTTGTTTGGTAATTTAGTATATTTATACTAAAATATTTTTCATAATTTAAGTCCTTACCCTGCTATCATTACTTTATGCAACTCATAATAAAATAAAGGGAAATTCATAATAAAGATGTAGTTAAAAATTTATCGACCAAGCTAGTAAGCTTACTCGCCACCTTAAGCAAATTCAGATTCCAATTTTTATGTCGTCCCTTTATAATAGCAGAAACATTTGCAAGCAATACTTTTGTTAAGAAATGTTAATTCGAAAAATACACAAAATAAGCGAATAGTTACTTACAATTATGTTAAATCCGAGAGAAAGTCCAGTCCTTGTCAGCTGTACGAAAATATTCCTCCAACATGGCTGCCCTGGGGATGACCGTGATCAACTGGACACTAGATTAGAAGCCGCTAGGGAGTGGGACTAGTTTGAGTGACGTAATTTTTAAAATTAGCATATTTGGCGCGAAAAAATATATAATTCTAAAGGTACGATTACTTGTCTCGCAACGGCATTACAAGAGAAGTTGAATGGAGCATTGCGGCGCGTAACCTACAGTGCAATCTGAAAAAAATTGCGAGACAAGTTGCAGCAATCGTTGCGAAAAGTACTAGGATTCGTTTCTACTTTTGGCAACGATTTCGTCTCCGTTGCACCGTGTAAACCCTCTTGCAATTTGTGTCACAACGCCATTGCGAGATATGCGCATTTGAAAGCCGTGGGTTGATATTTGCGCACTGTAAATGAATGAATTAAATTATTGTTATTATTATTACAAGTTTCGGAGAAAATTGCTCCGTGTAATCGCGTCTAAAGGATGGCCATGAACAGTTGTTTTTAAGGGTTATTTTTTTATTGTTGCTATTTTCATACAAGCTTTTTCCTAGTGGAGCTACTCGTTATGAAGGCATGTGAAAGAGTACAATTGTGGCTACAAACTTCTATTACAATAAAATTTCTAAAAATGGTGATATCACATGAAACCTTTTATACAAATTCTACTTAGTTTAGTGTCCATTATTTTGGACATTATTGAGACATTAAAATAGGGTTCATGATAAAAACTTGAAAATTGTGTTCCTAAAAATCAATTAAAAGAGCTTGATGGTAAAACGTTCATTCAATCTAGTGGTCTGTATCGACTTCGTACAGGAATCCAGTATCAGGCATAAGTACCCGATTGTATGACGTACTCTGCACGAACACGCGCCATTTCTCAAACGACGTTGGCTTAACTTTTCCCGCTCCACCTGCACCAATCATGTCACACGCCTCCTGACCTGTGAACATATCTCCTGTAGCCTTATCGACCAGGACAACCTCCTTCTTGTCGGAAATCTTCTCTGGTTTCGTAAACTCGTAGAAACCTTTACCAGCTTTGAACATCAGGCTGTTTTGCTGGACAAAACTCCTGATGTCACCGCGCTCCGTAACATCTAGAATTTGGAAGCGAGAAGGATTGACTGGAGTCAAGCCGCTTGCTTCTCCTGCTCCAGCTTCGTATGTTGTTGTACGCCCGGCAAGGGTGTCGAATAGCTGGTGCAAGCTACGATTCATTCCGCCTCCAGAACCTCTTCCACGGACTTCATCTTCAAAAGTCTGCAAGCTTTCCATGCCTTGCTCACGGTAGCAGATAGCAGTCAAGAAGTCGACAATCGTCGAGAACTGGTCAAGTTTCAAATGCCATCCACATGATAACTCTGCCATTTGCTTATAAAAAGTATTGGATGGTGAGTACCCCAGGCACTGGATAGAGTAGATACGTACCCCCAAGTCGTCATACAGACTTTTAGCCTCTTCTCGCCAGTTTATCTTGAGGGTGTTCAAGTGGTAGTTAGGAGGGTGGGGACATGCGTCTCCTATCATTACGAGGGCACGCTGTGAACCTGGTGTCCAAGACAACTCGGTTCGTACCTGTGTTGATCATTACATTATTACATCAATGTCTCTGCATAGAGAGAGAGGTAGGCTTACACAAGAGCATATGAACCAGTGGGGGGTTTAGGGTGTGGTCACAGGGTGCCTAGGACCTCCCCACTTTCTAGCTTGAAATTAGTTGGTAAGTATATATTTGTGATCCCCCTACTCAAAATCCTTGATCCTTGAACAACTGTAACAACAACTGTACCCAAGCTAGACCAGAATTCACCATGCTCCCTATTTCAGGTCTAGCTTTGGTCAACACCATAATAGGCCTGCATGATGAACAAAAGATGGTCATATACCCAAGCTAGACCAGAATGCACAATGCTCCCTATTCCAGGTCTAGATTTGGTCAACACCATACAAGGCATGATGGACAAAAGATGGTTGTACCCAAGCTAGACCAGAATGCACCATGCTTCCTATTCCAGGTCTAGCTTTGGTCAACACCATACACAGGGACCGCGGAGCAGGGGGGGCTGGGGGGCTATAGCCCCCCCAATAATGGGAGCATGCCCCCAAACCCCCTAGGTCTTCCAGTATTTGGTGGTCGTTAGCCCCCACAAACAAAATTATTAGCCCCCCCCAATCAAAATTATGCTCCGCGGTCCCTGATACAAGGCACTTTAATGAACAAACAACCATGTTCATAGATTTGAGTACATTCCATTCCATACCTGTCTCAGCACAAGTTCATAGCACTCGTCAGAATCATAACCACAAGTTGATGAGACGTTCTTCACAAAGTCAACAATGTTTCTCTTGTTTGAGCTGAAGTCGATCCATTTGGTGTCGTAAGTAGCAGGCTTGTCTTGGTAGTCACCATGTGCAAAAACAGCAATCCTAATCCCCTTGACTTCTGTTAGGAGACGGTTCACAGTCTCCTCAATTTTATTTCGCACCTAAGATTGCAATATAAGAAGGAAATTGAGAAAATGGGAAATGAAAGAAATGAAAGGAAATGGAAGGGAATGGTTGTTTCCTGTGTGGGCATACATGAATGAATGGAAAGATGGTAGGGATATGGTGGAAGAGAAGTGGAAGGGAATTTCAAGAATGGTTGCTAAAGGATGGATGAATGAAACTAGATAAATGGATGGATGGATGGATGGAAAAAAGACAAAGTCCTTCTCTGTATAATAACCCTATTAAAGATTGATTGATTGATAGATAGATGGATGGATGGATGGATGGATGGATGGATGGATGGATGGATGGATGGATGGATGGATGGATGGATGGATGGATGGATGGATGGATGGATGGATGGATGGATGGATGGATGGATGGATGGATGGATGGATGGATGGATGGATGGATGGATGGATGGATGGATGGATGGATGGATGGATGGATGGATGGATGGATAAAACTGGATGGATAAAACTGGATGGATGGATGGATGGATAAAACTGGATGGATGGATGGATGGATGATGGATGAAATGGAATGGAATTTAAATGGTATGAATGAATCAATATGTGAATGAAAGGAAGAAAGGACAAATACATATATTGAGGATGTGATAATGATATATATGAACAAGCTATGGATTCCATGTACCTGAGCAAGACATGGATACATGGATCCAGTAGTATCAAATGAAAACACAATCTCCTTAACATCACTGAGAGCACCACCTGTGGCTCCTTCTGCTGGTTTTGCTTTTTTACTTGGTGAAGCTTCACTCTTTTCCTCTTCTTCTTTTTCTTCAGGCTTCTAAAAGCAGAAATTCAAGCAAAACAATTTTTTTGATCAGTTAATTAAAAGAAACATGTGAAATAATAAATATTGCTGTTACAGCCCAGAAGGCTAAGTTCAAATTTATTGATAATCTGAAACAACCTCTGGGCTGATCAAATCAGGGCATGGCTAGCTCACAGATAGAACGTTAACCCTGAAACAACCTCTGGGCTGATCAAATCAGGCATATACGTGGCTATAACTCACAGACTGAACCTTGAAACAACCTTTGGGCAGATCAAAGTCAGGGCCCAGCTAAATCACTGATTGAATTAGAATTTAACATGGTAGGTTTTGAGGAGGAAGGGGAGACCGGTTGGCTTGGTTGGTAAGAGTCTTGGTCTGCTGTGCAGGAGGTCATAGTTCATGTCGTACTGGCCAGAACAACAATCAGGGTCTTAAGATAACTGCAGGAAAAGGTGCTACCTCTGTAATAATATCTGCAAATGGTTAGACCTTCAAGTCTTCTCAGATAAGGAAGTTAAACCGTAGGACCCTCCCAGCTCTTTGGAAATTCCAATCCTCTACACTAGAGATATGCACAATATATTCTAACCTCTTCCTTAGTGGTCTTCCGCTTGCCTCTACCTTTCTTCCCCACTGCACTCTTATCTACAGTCTCTGACTTCTTCCCTGCAGATGCTTCATCTTTCGCAGCTGCTGCTGACGTACCAGCAGCAGTGTCACTCTCTGCCCCGGTATCATACAAGAAGTCAGTATCTGGAAGTAAAATCCTGTTATATGAGGTTGATTGGACAAAGACATCAAAGTCAGCAAGCTTGTCATCGTCAACCTTAAATTTGGCTGTTTCTTTTGGGATACCTAAGACAGACCTCACCTAAAAAATAAGAAATCGAAAATGAATTAATCTTTTAAGTTTGTATTGCAGAGCTTATGCATAATTCATAAATATATTAAATTGATTATATAGGCTTGGCTCATTTATGTATATACTGTATAAAATTAAAGAGCCATAAAATACTGTTATTTAAATGGCCAGAAAATTTGCATGTTTTAACGTGTTGTACCCTACTTAAGAGCTATCAATCTAAATTGAGTCAAACTCATAGCTTTATACTTCCTAAAGAAAGTGATCGTGCTATTTAAAACGCAAGAAATAATTTCGTAAATACTTTCATGTATGTCGATTCACCTGACTCATTGTGAGCTATGAGAAAAATGTTCAAGTGAATTCAAATCTAGCTACGATTGCGTTAGATCTAAGTTACCTAAAAAGCTGTGTCGTGGCTAGGAATATCTGTGTACATTTATTTGTACAATTTTAATTTCAAGCCACTTGAATTTCAGTTTATGATCGAAGGATCCAGAGATATTTGTTTAGGTCTTGTTTACTTGAATACGAATGCAGAGAGCAAGAATCATAAAAAATATGTAAGCTTAATCTGCAATAGTTAATAAACCAGTGTAATGTTAAACATGAATTTAAATAGCTCCTACCTCATCCCCTGATGCAAAAACCCCATCAGATTTTCGTCTAACTACGATCTCTTTGTGAAACTGTATGGTTTCTGGTTTAGTAAGCTGGTAGAAGCCTTTCCCTGTAGCGAACTTGAGCTTGTTTTTCTCGACAAAATTCTTAATGGATATCCTCTCATTCACTCGAATAGTCTCGAATCTTGAAGATCCGACTATTTTTGTATCCTCTGGGGCTTTCTTGGCTTTTCTTGGAGGCATTTTTTCAGTCTATCAGCTTGAAGCTTTAGGTACCGCGAGCGATGGGTCACACAACATTGATGATAACAATAACAAAATATTCCCGTGGGGGAGAACGAGAAAATAAATTTGTCATTCCCCTTAAAATCATAAATGAACAAAACAATAGATAAGAAAGAAAACGAATTGACATTTTAGAACCTTATAAAGCGTTTCGAAAGTAGAAAAAAAAGAGAGAGAGATTGAAAAATAACGCAAATTTAAAATTTCCAAGAAATTGTATCTTGCCCTCCCCTCCCTCAAGCTTATTAGTATAAGTTTGTTAATTTAGGGGCGTGCGATTGAAGTCCAGCTGATTTTAAATGGCTCGTTGCCTTGGTAACTGTATCCGGTGCAATGTTGTCGTAATAAGAAAGAAGAGGGAATTAAAGAGAGAAGAAAATAAAGAAAGTCTAGAGAACGTATGAATAGAAGGAAAATAAAAATGAAAAAACAAAAAGGGAAAGATGAAAAAATAAAATGAAATAAACAGTGAAAACGCAAGAATTAAAATATATTTTTAATATCCTGTTACGAAAAAACGTTGGAAAAATTCCAAATTAAATTAGACCGATCCAAACTTTAAGAAAACGTAGAGACCTACCCTAAAACACATCAGATTTTTTGCTTAGCGCCAGGAGACGATATGTGTAAAGTTTGGTCTACATACTAGTTTAAGAGAAAAATACGCTAGACATCAAAGGCAATTAGATTCGACGTGGCAAAAGTTCGACGTCTGAACTTGTCCTACTATAAGAAGTGGAAAAGGAGGGATAAAAAGAGTAAAAACAAGAAAATGTATAAAAACTTTTTATTTACAAAGTCCTTTCACAAGAAGGTTAGTTACACAATACTTACACTCCCTGTTCATAAAATATTTTCCTGTTACATATAAGTTATTAATAAATCCTCAATCAGTTAATTCATTGATAAAAGCACCAGCACAATATTATTTGTTCAAAATCTTAAAATATCATATTTTGTGAGTTCGGTTATTGGATAAAATATGCCTGTGGATTCAATCTTTGAATGGATAAGAAAACTATTTACAAAATTCAAGAATTATTCCCATTCTCTTATTTTGATTTAGATAACAGGAACGGGAGGGAGCTTGACACCAGAAGGGGGTCTGTTTACTGAGAGGGACTCAAGATCTTTTATCTGGACCCTCAATTTTCGAATCTCTCCTTTTTGAATATCAATGATTTTTTCCAGTTGGTTCATCTCTTCTGTTTTCATGTTATTGTCATTGTTTGTGTCTTCGCCACCAGCGGTAGCTTGATGTTGCTGTTTTCGCATGACACCTAGGGCTGTCTCTAAGTCATGTACCATTGTTCGGGCTATCTTGAGTTCTCGGCGAAGATCATTGATTTCTTTAATGAGTGTAACGTTTTCCTAGAAATAACACAAAAATATTCACTAAGAGAAAATATTTTCGGCCAGCAAATACATCACCACTGACTCTAGGAGTTATAGTTCAGGTAGTGGGTAGTGTGCAGCTCTTCTCATGAGAAAAGATGGAACTACCCTGTTCGTTGACACAACAAAAGAAACCAAGACCAAACCTTTTGTTCAATTCAACTAACATGCTGTCATATGCACATTACAAATGGTCCAGAGCAGCTTAGAGTTTAAAAGATTCGGTAGAAGTCTGATCTTACCTGCATGATGCGGACATTATCAGCTCGATGTATTTCAGAGTCTTTAGCCAATTTCTTTCTTAAAGATGCAACACTTCTCTCGAGATGTTCTCGCTGTCGTGCGTACTCGTGTTGGATGTCTGCATCCACCCCAGCTGACTCAGGCTGTAAATACGATAATAGTTACGAATATATTGTTAGTTATGACGTTACCTATGTCATCAAGTAATACGTCACGAGTATCATCATCTATGACGTCACGCAAGTTTCGCATGACTGTAAAACTCTGAAAAGATGGACAAATAACGGTATGGATTGACAACATACGTTGAGCCATGGCAGCGTTACGGTCACGGTACTGTACCTCTGTACATAGTGTCACACTCCATATTGTCATTCATGGATTATATTGTCGCTTATCAGATAACATATTAGAAATGACGTCATATCTAACATGACGTCACTTATCGCAATGACGTCACTTGATTTCATTTGCGCACATAGAAAAAGAATGGCTTACCGTTTCATCTTGTACATATTTGGTGTAAAGACTCTTGACATTTTCTTTGAGTTTCTTGGGTTCTTGGATGAACCCGACACAGTTATGAAGGTCTGTTTTGAATCTCTTCACCACAGCTTCTACATCGCGTACCTAACGATAGGACAAAAGACGAGAGTAAACGAACTGATTGATTCAGAGTTTGGATCCTTCCACCACAGGAAGACCGCTCATATAGTTTAACTACAAAATCACATCAGTAAGGAACAGCATACCTTTTGTCGCTCTTGGTGCATTTCTTTGTCAGTTGCTTTCAGTTTAAGCCTCAGTTCTGTTATGTTCAATTCGAGGCTGGTGTTCTGTTTATGGAATCGTTCCAACTCGCTTTCCATCTACAGGAATAAATAAGATCATGATTACGCTAGAAAATATTCTGCGCGCACTTACACAGCATACTCTTCATAATTTCACCACAAACGCAAGGCTCGGCCATAATTTTTACAACTTTTCGTTTTTTCTTGAGTGTCGGCAGTTTTTGTATATCTTGATCATTAATAGCACGCGTTGCGCTAAACTGTGTAAAATGTTACGCGGTTTTGTCTATACCAGACAGCCATCAACTAACCTCTTGTATCTGTTCCTTCATAGCCTTGATATCATTTTCTCTTGGTTCAATCTGTTTTTTCAGTTCTTTTATCTTGTAGTCCAGTACGAACTTGAACTTCTCAAGTTCCTGGTTCTTTTTCTTCAGATCGTAAATTCTCTTTTCCTGTAACAAAATAAAGTTGGCGTAAGAAATAGAGCATTAGTGGTTTTTGTATAATTGAAAACCGACAACAATGACAAGGCGTAATAAACGTGCATTGAATTGGCTTCTCACATAGTTTTCTTATGAATGGGAAAGTTACAGCACCAACAACCTTGTATGGAATGCTGTAACACTGAAATGGCTTACCACATAGAATGGTTTTCGTATGAATGGGAAACTTACAGGCAACACGGAATGGAATGCTTCAACATTGAAATGGCTTCCCATAGAATGGTTTTCGAAAGAATTGAAAAACTTACAGGCAACACGGAATGGAATGCTTCAACACTGAAATGGCTTCCCATAGAATGGTTTTCGAAAGAATTGGAAACTTACAGCACAAACACAGTATGGAATGGCGCAACATTGAAATGGCTTCCCATATGGTGGTTTTCGTTTGAATGGGAAACTTAAAGCAACAACACTGAAATGGCTTCCCATAAAAAAATCTTGATAGTTCTATTAAAAATATTTCCTTTCTTTACCTTATCCTGGATAGTTTCATCTCTCTCTTGTATCTCTTTCTTTAACCCATAGATGTCTTTCTCTAGTGATTTAATCACACCTTGTAGTTTGTTATTCTCGTTGTGTTGTCTCTGGATCTCCGCCTTGTAGTCATCTATTTCTTTTTGCAGGCTTGTAAACTGAAAACCAAACAAACAAAAACGCATTACAAAATTGTTGCTCGAGAGCTAGAATAAATTTAACATGTCTGCGTGTTTAATACCATTTTAGTATCAGCCAACTCTGTGAAGATGTCACTGCTAAAACATTATTCCTTTATTTTATTTTTGTTGCTCCACTCGTGATCCACCATTGTATCGAGGCGGAACCCCTTCCATCCCGTGCCTCTGCCCCATTGACTTCCACTGAGCCGTCCATCACTTCATCACTTCGATTATAAATTCTTCATTTTTCTCACCTTTTTCCTCATGATCCCAGTCTCGCCCTTTAATCTTAGATTCGCTTCTTTCTCCTCTCTTAGTCGTCTCTCATACTTGTTTTTGATGTCAAGGATCTCGCGATCTGCGTCTTCTTCAATTTGCTTCTTGGTTTCTTCATATTCACGCAGCTGTTGTCTCGCCTCTTCTTGAGACTGTGTACAACAAAACAATCAAATTGCTTGGCTTTAATAGGTTATACGATTACTAGGTATCAATTTTCTATATCACCAGCTGACTGATTGCTTTGCGTAATATTAGCTTTGGAAATTGTTACTTAGTTACTTTACTAGTTAAATTATTCACGCAGAAACTATAAAACCAAGTACCTGTTCCAGCTGAGATGTCTTCCCTTGTAGCTTATTCTCATAATACTCGGTGAGTTCCTCAAGGACCTGTTCTCGGGCCTCTTCCATCTCAGTCAGTTGTCGTTCATAATCTTCCTGCATCTTCTGACTCTTGGCCTGCAATTCTTGATACTTCTCGTACTCCGACATCAACTTCTGGTTATTAGCAGATTCCAAGTCTTGCAGTTCCTTTCCGTGTTTTTCCATCTGGTCTGCGATTTCTTCTTCGTGTTTTGCTTCTTCTTTCTCTTTGTCTGTTTTGAGTACCTGGTTCTTTGTCTTTAGTGATTCCATTTCTTGGATGAACTTTTCAGTCAGTTCTTTTATCTTCTCGTTGTAGTTCATATCTTTTAATCGCAGTTGGTACTCGTTTTCCATTTTGAGTTCTTCGACTCTCGTCTTTAGCTCTGCCATCATGGAATTCTAAAAATACAAAAACAATTAGTATCAAGGAAATTGTTAATGATGGTACAAATACAAAATACAAAGAGATAAAAGATGCGTGAATCATGGGTTCATCATGTAAAAAAATGGTAAGGTACGGACATATGATACGGCATTGCATGGGATAGGGAGCAATGCTATTCAGTCGTGTGGAAACCGTCGGCTAGGAACTCAGAGCTAAGGCGCCGCAAAGTGGCATTGTCATTAGTGGGGGGGGGGGGGGGGTGTTTGAGGTTTGGAAGTTGGGTTGGTTCCCTGTAGTTGAGGACGAAGCACGCACGAAAAAAAAAGCACTCGCGCAGTCATCTTTGACGTTCACATCGTGATGCTAAATAACTCTATTGGGCCTCAACTCCCAATCACAAATGGTGCGTTTAACAGACTCATTAATAGTGCGCTTAGACCCTTCAGTTTTCAAGGCTGTAGACTAATGGTAGTATAACTGACCTTCTCTTCCAGGTCAGACTTGGTGATCAAAATCTCTTCAGCATAGCCAGCTTCCTTGTCTCTCTTCAGTCCACGCCCTTCTTTGTCCACTGCTTTGAAAATGAACAAAGACGCGTCCTCGCTCACTGTGAACAGATATTGATCGTCGTATGACATGCGCATCTGAAAGAACAAAAGTTGACAAAAATATTATATACACTGCTGCCAAAAAAGTAATCTCTGTTGACCTGAGTCCATTGGTCTAGGGTAACCATCAGAATTCTGGAATTTAGGAATATTTGACTTACATAACACAGAACATGAAATCTTTGGAATCTAGAACTTTTGTTTATGACAATCTAGTTGAATCCAAGATCAAAATGGGTTGCCTGTGGTATGACTTGTAGCTCACCTTGTTTATTGACCCAGAATGCACCTGGTGCTCTTGCCACTCCCCTGGAACAGTCAACGGAAACTTCATGGCTCTTAAGGTACCAGCACTGGTTCCAGCAAACAACATCCTGCCAGACCGAGACATGACGCACTGAGTAAGGACTGTATCTGCTGCTTCGACTTCTCTTAAGATCTGAAGGTGATGATTAGAGTAGAATATTAAATTGAAGATTTGCAAGCATTCCCAAGAGAGTCAAATGACAAAGACATGGCGGCCATGTTGGTGGTATGAACAAAGAGAGCTATTATGAGAAATCTTTTGTAAAACACCACCAACGTGACTGTAATGAAATAACAATTAGTTTGCAATATAGTAGTAATAATAATAATAATATGAAAATTTGTATAGCGCATATACAAGTCTGTTCTATGCGCTCTAGTATAACTAAAAAGCTAAACTAAACAAATGAGTTTTAAGTTCTTTCTTGAAAGACAGCAAAGAGTCAGTGTTTCATAGTAGAACCTCCATTAAAGTGCAACACACAGTGAAGACAGTGATGCTCAAGTAAAATTGTTTTCCACTTCAGCAACATTGCATGCACCAAGTTGTTGCATGTGACATGGCTTGCAACATCAATTGCCTGCAACACTGCACGTGCCACTAATTGCATAGTGTGACATGTAACATCAATTATATGTACCTGCAACAATATACGCTATGTATATAACTACCATGTGTTCGTAGCTTTAGTCGGCCCACCTCTAATGCATGACCAGCAAACAATCTACTTAGCACCCTCTTCATTAAATAGTTGTACTGTGATTTCAAACTTTTAAACAAGGATTGGTATTCACCTGTGAATCACATATTTCTTTTAATGTCCTGTCAGAGCCAACGGCAAATGTTGTTCGGCCATCAGCAGAGACAGACACACTGGTATAACTACAAGACTTGAGTACACTCTCCCCTTCACGTTTGTAGTTATAGACATTCCACTCGTATACGGCACCATCCATGCCACATGAGATTATCTTACTGTCGTCTTGACTCCAAATCACTTGACGAACCTAAACAAAAGTCATTATTAATAGTGTATAATATTTGTATTATGGAGGTATTAGATATTCTATTAATGCATGTTTGCTCTAATATCTTTGTCAGTGAGAATAATAATATTGGGCTTCCTGTTTCCACAGGTAACCCAGTCAAGGAATACTTTGGTCATACCTTTCCATTGTGTCCTTTGAGGTTTCCTACATTTTCAAAGGTAGTTGAGGAGTAGAGCTGGATGACATTACCATGTACAGCAGCAAAGAGATGTCCACCATTACTGAATGAACACTGGGAAGAAAGAGAACGGTAGAATGAGTTAGTGATAATCTTGTCACTAGGAATGAACCAATCACAGTGGAGTTTGATATAGGGCTATTAACTATAATTATATTTAGGGTTTTGTCATGAAACATTACCTCTCGGCATCCTCGGATGGTAAACTCTTTAAATGACCTGATATCATCTATCAATAGGTTCATCAGCCGCAGTTTATCGCTAAACCCAACCAAGATGTACAGACCAGATGGGTGGAGGGCAATACTGTAACACTCCTCTTGGAACTCTTTATAGGCTTCAAGTGAGCTGAAAAAATAACATCAGTCAAATGTGGAACAATTGTAGGGGTGGATCTTGGGGAGGGGTGCAGGGGGTGCACTACCCTGTGTCAACTTTGTGTCCCTACTTCAAAGATTACAACCAAAACTAAATATTGTTATTGAATAAGTGAAGCACCCCCCCCCCCCCCCCTCGGATGACATAGTGTACCTACTGCAGCCTTGAAGATAATATCAAATGCGTAATAGCTTTCTTTTTCTTGAATGATATCATGTTTTATATATGTTATCCCAAAGAAATTTTGAATCCTACTTACCAGGTTTCATAGTTCCATATTCTAACAGATCTATCCAGACCACATGTTGCGATGAGAGGTTTTCTGATACATACATCCATACCAGTAATACTACCATGATGAAATGACTGGGATAAGAGCTCAAATGTGGCCATATCACCCTAGTACACAAAAAATCATTAAGACATAAGTTAGTAAGAAACTAGGTTAAAATACATCCATTTCAAAAAAGTTGGTGAAGGATTTGTTGCATGTTTTATGCTGCATATTGCTACATGTTGCATGTTGCTTACCAACTGCAAGCTTGATATATAACATACTGTATTATATTCATATGTAAATGTCAGCACAGAAGAAAATATGCTGGAAAAATGTGCAGACAAGGTTTTGGAAAATTCCAGATTGTTGTGACCTTTCACTGATTGATTTCACATCACCAATAGTGCATTTCATGCTTGGTATGCAACAAGCAATATGCAACAAAACCTGTTTATTTGCCTTTTTTGAAATAGCTGTATTCTCATACGTCAAGATACTGTAGACTGCTGAATAAAATCAATATCTTACCTTTCCAAGGTCAGCAGATGAGAGTGTGATGTTATAAAGCTGTGCCGTATTCGTAGAGCACACCAGTGTCTCTTCAGATGGACTGATGGTCAAGTTCCTTACTTCCTGTTTCTCAGACAGCTGTGGGTCAGGGCTTTGAGTATCTGTAGGAATCCTTATTTCTCTGCTTTTCTTGTAGAAATCTTTTTCTTCTGTTTTCTCAAACAAGTGTACAACACCCAGCCCCCCAGAGCATATGAATCCTTTGGAGAATGCTGCGATACAAAGGACTTGAAGTGGTTCTTGGTCAGAGGATGCCCCAGCTCCTACACTTGGTTGCCTAAATAGTCAGAATGATAATACAGTAGCAGTTATTACGGATGCGAGCAAATGAGATGCAAATGAGACAACAAGCATCATATCAACCTCAATAATATCTCACTTGCATGCAGCTTTTAAAAACCCATTATTTCTATTTATAGAAAACATTCTGTCATGGATGAATGTTGAAATTTACTGGGAGAGTGTATTCAAAGAGGGTCTAGTTCTCAACAGAAGTTAGCAAATGAGGATGAATTCACAGATCATATACAGTGGTATAGTGTGTTGGGTTTTGTGGAGAGAAAAATTGGAGAACCCAGAGAAAAATTATCTAATCAAGAAAGAGACCTAACAAACCCTGCTCATTACATGTGATGCCAAATAGCCCACTTTCAATTAACTTGTTATTGCACGAAGGTTTCAGTGTGTGGCTCTGTGCGTTATGCTTAGTGATTTATGACAGGAGAAAAAAATTTTTAATTTATCAGTGAGGGGGGCTGATGCACTACCCTAACTCCACCCTTGTTCTAAAAAGATTTCTATCCCTCAAGACAATTATGGATAGGCTGTGTGGCTACATAGTATTCATTACCTTGCAGTTCCAGGAGTACTAGAAGTGGTCCCCAAAACACTGAACTCATTCTTTAGTTCTCCTGACTCAAACAACAGTAGTCGACCAGTATCAGTTCCAGCAATTATCCTCTCATCAGATAGCCAGGTATGACACAGGAAGTTCTGTGGCTCCATCTTTTGGAAGGCAAACTGTTTGAGATTGCCTTCACTGTATCGGAACAGCTTGAATATTCCATTACCAACTACACAGAGCTGTGTGTTATCTTGGGGGTTGAAACTGACCTATGATTTAAAGATGTATACATGTATAAAAATTGTACAAACTACCATTTGTATATATGTGGGCTAGATCATTAGTCAGGGTTAATTCTATTTATGTATTTGTAACCCTGATAACGGGCAAAAAAATGGTGTTAAAATCAATGTCTCTAGTTATACCAACAACAACAAAAATTTTGGAACTGTCTTCTTAACAAGCTGTTCTTTTGCTAGTAAATATATATATAAATTTAATGTTTTCCTGAGTCATGTAGAGAGTTTTTTTTTATTAGAGAGTGAGTATTCTATACCTGATAAACTGCTGAATTCATTTGGTTGGTAGACTTGGTATAAGCCATAACTTTCGCCTTTTCCCATGTCCAGTATAGCAAAGTCCAATCAGGTCTTCCACCCTGACAAACCAAGTACTTTGAATCGGGAGAGAAAGCCAAGCTCACGAACTCCACTGACTGCAACTCAGCAAAACTCAACACCTTCTTTTTCCTTAGTGTATGAAGATCGTAAATAGTAATCGTTGCTTTTTCGCCTCCTCTTTCTGCGATGGCCACGTATCTTCTGTTAGGACTGACTGCCATTGCTGTCATACCAGCGCTCTTATCCGTACCAGGGATGAATCGTTGAGTCTTTTGGTCAATATTAAACAGTACACAGTTAGACCCTGATGGATATATAATAGTCTGTTCATCCAGGTAGCAGATATTGTTGCCTACATCGGCTTTCAGACCGAAACAATGTCTTGGAGTTGCAACTGCGATAGACATCTTGTTGTCTGCTTTAGCAAAAATTTAACTTAAGAAAAAATCCTAAAAAAGGCCTCCAAGAACGGATTTTTCTTCTTCTAAGCTTAGAATAAAAGCTTAGGAAGTTAACTAAACAAGCTTTCTGCTTTTTAGATTAAGTTTTTAGGTAAAAATAAAGCGAAATACGAAGAGAAAGATTTCCATCCGCATGAGCATTTGATGAGGTTTTTGTTTGGTTGCTAGGGGTCCCTGCTTGGTTACGAGTCTCTGATAACCGCTGACCAGCTGATAATGCATTGCGCACCGTAAAACCACAGGAACCCCAAATAAATACTTAAGAAAGAATAAAAACAAAAAATTAGGATGAATAATAATCACTCAAAACCTGGCTTTACAAGAAAATATAACGCATGCGTGTTTT